>VZQC01014231.1:1776079-1807453 GCA_009823505.1 Rhizomys pruinosus | reverse complement strand
CTCAATAGATGGAGCAAAGAACTGAACAGAGACTTCACAAGTGAGGAATTAGAGATGTCTGAGAAACACCTCAAGAACTGTTCAACATCACTAATCATTAAGGAAATGCAAATGAAAACCACTTTAAGATATCATCTTACTCCAATAAGACTGGCTAGGATCAAGAAAACAAATGATACCAAGTGCTGGAGAGGTTGTGGGGAAAGGGGAACACTCATCCACTGCTGGTGGGAATGTAAACTCGTACAGCCACTATGGAAAGCAGTGTGGAGAACCCTTGGAAGACTTGGAATGAACTTGCCACCCGACCCAGCCATACCACTCCTGGGCATGTACCCTCAAGACTTACGCCACCACAGAGATACATGCACGGCCATGTTTATTGCAGCTCTCTTCACAATAGCAAGGAGCTGGAACCAACCTAAATGCCCCTCAACTGACGAGTGGATAGAGAAAATGTGGTACATCTACACAATGGAGTTCTATGCAGCAGTAAAGAAAGACGACATCACGAGCTTTGCAGGAAAATGGCTGGAGCTAGAGGACATCATGCTGAGTGAAGTAACACAGTCCCAGAAAAACAAACGACGAATGGTATCCCTCATCTGTGGATGCTAGTGCCAATTACCCAGTTGTAAGTATTTCTTGTGTAGGGCCCCCTGAGCTTCTGTACAAAGCAGTTGGACATAATGCATTTTGGAAACAACAACAACAACAGAAAATACTGCATCAAAGAACTGACTGAAACAGTGAACTTCTGCTCAAAACAGTCAACGTCCCCATGGAAAATATTGAGAAAGACTAAGACATGGAAAGCATGTTTGGCAGAATGCACGAGCTCTGACGGGGTGGGGGAATGAGCGGGAACATGGGTCTAGATTTGTTAAAAATAAATAAATAAATACAATAAAAAAAAAAGAATAAATTGTTTTTATTCTTTTTTATAGAATTTTTGCACATTTTGTACAACATTTCTTAATAAAATTTAGACCTGGGGGCTGGAGAGATAGCCTAGCAGGTAAGAGCGCCAACTGCTCTTGCGGAGGACATGGGTTCAATTCCCAGCACCCACATGGTGGCTGAGAACCATCTTTAACTCCAGTTCCAGGGGAATCCAACACCCTCTTCTGACCTCCGCAGCATTGCACGACGTGGGTGCACAAACCTACATGCAGGCAGTCCATTCATACACAGAAGAAAAAATAAAAAATAAAATAAAATTTAGACCCACTCCCCCTTCCACGGCCCCACCCCTCCAAAGATCATGCATTCTGCCATACACGTCTTACATCTTTTTCTCAGTTCTTTTTAAAAAAATTTTTTTGATGTAGAAGTTTACTGTTGGGGCTGGAGAGATGGCTCAGTGGTTAAGAGCACCGACTGCTGCTCCTACAGAGGACCCGGGTTTGAGTCCCAGCACCCACATGGCGGCTAAGAACCATCTTTAACTCCAGTTCCAGGGGAATCTGACACCCTCTTCTGACCTCCACAGCATTGCACAACATGGGTGCACCAACCTCCATGCAGACAGTACACTCATACACATAAAAAATAATAAATTAAAAAAAGAAGTTTACTGCTTTGGTCAGTTCTTTAAACAAGTCTTTTTGTTGTTGCTGCTGCTGTTCCCTTTAATTTTATATTACGCCAAAGTATGCATGTCTATACTCCACACATATACCTAAATTATGAGGTCTGCAAATAAACTATAGGTTAAGTCCAAAACAAGTTTAGGGATTTACTTATTTTTCTTTTTTTTTCCTCGTTTTTTTATTTTTTTTGGTCTTTTCAAGACAGGGTCTCCCTGTAGCCCCAGACGTCCTGGAACTCATTCTGTAGACCAGGCTGGCCTTGACCTCACAAAGATCCTCCAGCCTCTGCCTCCCGAGTGCTAGGATTAAAGGCATGCACCACTACACCAGGCTAGGGATTCACTTTTTAACAGTAGACTTGCATGCATGTAAAAAGAAATATTACTTTACATTTCTAAATTACAGAGCAAGGTGATGTATGTTTTAATGTACTAGTTTTTGTAGTGCCATCAGGTATTATATTTGCTAAAAAAGAAAAAAATACTCAGTTTGGCTTAAAAATAAGGATTTGGCACTAGGATCTACAAATGAGGGACACCATATATCATTTTGTTTTGTGGGACTATGTTACTTCACTTAGGATAAAGGCTTCTAGTTCCATCCTTTTTCCTGCAAAGTTCATGATGTTGTCTTTGTTTATGGCTGCATAAAACTCCATTGTGTAGATGTAACACATTTTCTTTATATACTCATCAGTCGAGGGCCACTTGGGTTGCTTCCAAATCTTTACTACTGTGAAGACAGTTGCAATAAACATGGTTGCGTATGTATCTCTGCAATAGGATGAGTCCTGTGGGTATATACTCAGGAGTGATATGACTGGGTCATTTTGAGTCAATTAAGGTGATAAAATGATACCAAATGCTGGAGAGGTGGTGGGGAAAGGGGAACACTCATCCACTTCTGGTGGGAATGTAAACTCCTACAACCACTATGGAAAGCATTGTGGAGAACCTTCAAAAGACTCAAAATGAACCTACCACCTGACCCAGTCATACCACTCCTGGGTACATACCCACAAGACTCATCCTACTGCAGAACTACATGCACAACCATGTTTATTGCAGCTCTATTTACAATAGCAAAGAGCTGGAACCAATACAAGTGCCTCTCAACCAATGAGTGGATAGAGAAAATAGGTACATCTACACAATGGAGTTCTATGCAGCAGTAAAGAAAGATGACATCATGAACTTGGCAGGTAAATGGATGGAACTAGAAGATATTGTGCTAAGTGAAGTAACACAGTTCCAGAGAAACAAATGACCAATGATATCCCTCATTTGTGAATGGTAGCACCAAGTACCTACTTATAAGGCAAATTGAATAACATTAATGTTATATTTCTCTTTATCTAAAAGCAAGTGTGCTCTTAGAATGTGAATCCCTTAACAGGCTCTAGAATTAACCTACTACTTATTTTCAGACTTTATAATTTTGGTACAAGGGTGGAGGGTATGTTTGCATATTTTAGAGCAGTACAAAATTAAAAGGGAAAATGTGAATCCCAAAATATGATTTGGAAATGCCATACAGATTATTTTTAGATTACATGATTTTAGTACATGTGTGACATATATAAACGCACATGCTGAAACAATATGGATTGGAGGGAACAACAACAACAAAAGAACTGGGACAGGGAACTGACTGAAGCAGTAGAGTTCTCCCCCCCCCCAAAAAAAATCTGTTTTGAAAAACTTTGAAAAGACTCAGAAGGGGAAACAGGACATGTATGGCAGACTGCATGAACTTGGGAGGGGCGGGCGGTAGGGAGGGGGAAATGAGTCTGGATTGAACTGAGAAGGGATGTATGAAATGCACAAAACTTCAATAAAGTATATAAAAAAAAAAGAGTGCTCCACCCTGCTTCCCAGGGAGGTTGCAGGAGTTTGAATTCCTACCACCAGTGAATGAGTGGTCCCTTTTCCCCACAACCTCTCCAGCATTTGGTATATCATTTTTTTTTTATCATAGACAATCTTCCTGGGATAAGATGAAATCTTAAAGTGGTTTTAATTTGCATTTCCTTAATTATTAGCAATGTTGAACATTTTTTTAAGATGTTTCTCAGCCATCTTTACATCTTCATTTGTGAAGTCTCTGTTCAGCTCTCTATTCTGTCTTTTGAGTGCATCATTTGTTTCCTTGCTCCATTGTTTTTGAGTAATTTATATATTCTGGATGTTAATCCTCGTCAGATGTATCACTAGCAAAGGTTTTCTCCCACTCTGTGGGTTTTCTCTTTACTTCTTTAATTGTTTCTTTCACTGTACAGAAGCTTTTGAGTTTAAAGAAGAAATTGTAAGGTAAATTATAAAGTAGTACTTGACTGTTCCTGAAGAGATATTTTGAAGACACGGGAAATACACTAAACATTAACATTGCAGAAAGTACCCAGGGAGCTTCATAATTTACTAGTTTACCTTTTGGCATTTATGTTCAATGATAACCATAAGCAGAGCTGCAGTAACCAATCCTGATAAAACCCTAAATGGGGAAATTAAATATCTCAAATGGATCCTGCATTATTTCTGCAAACCTCCTAGAGCAGCGGGGGACAAGAACACTGAGAGCAAAGGAGAGGAAGAGGCAACGTGTTGGTGTGGGCTGCAATACTTGAGACTGTAGCTGGTCATGCTAAACCCTCTGTTGTGTTACTATTCTTATTCTTTGGTCTGGGCATGCCTGTGAGGAATCTCTCATGGTATTTAACTCAGCCCGAGGGCACCTGAGAGGTGTATGGAGTGGAATGTAGCCCACACTTTCTCTGACCCCCTAGACTTCCTTGGCTTCTAGTATTTCTATATGTACTGGTCAGTTGAAACACCAAGCACACCTTCTAATCTGAAAGTCACTCTAACTGAGTCTAATTCTGGCCAACAGTGTTAAGCCCACATAGGACAGGCTGGGAGGACAGGACATAGTTGCTTTGTGAACAGCTTCAGCAATGACAGAGGAAGCAGAAAGCATGTTTGCTTTGAGGCAAGATTCAAAAGCATCCATTGAGCTTAAGAACTACTAATTCATTTCACTTGTGGGCTGATTATTAACACCTATGGATGTCATTCCCCTCCAATCCCTTGGGAATCACTCCCAAACCAATTAGTGCTTAAATCCAATTCATGGCATGTTTCCAAGGGAATCTAGTTTAAGACAGGACATTTTGCTCCACAGCTTTGTTTGCTTGTTTATCTGAAGCAAGGCCTCAATCTGTAGTCCCAGATGGCCTCAAGTTGACTGCTGGGATTACAGGTGTCCACCACCATGCCCAGCTAGGAAAAGATTTTTTAAATTTTCTTTTCTCCTCTTCTGTGTTCTCATCTTTTCATCTTTTGGACTTTTTTTTTCATTTTTAATTTTCATTGAGTATCTATATATGTATATGTATGTGTATGTGTATATGTATGGTATGTGTATATGTATATCTATATCTATATCATATCTATATCTATATCTATATTTATATCTATATCTATCTGCTGTTCTTGGAACTGTTTTATATGAGGACACTTTCATACAATATAGATCCAAAAAAATCGCCATGCTATCTTGTACTATCACTCAAAATATTGTCTTATGATAATATGATGATAACTGTAAAAAATTAAGGTTATCTGGAAGATGGTACTTAATCACACCCTAGGACTTGAAAAACATTTCAGTATTTTGGATCTTTTAGTTAAATTTTCTGAGAAAAGGAAAGATTCTATATGCAAATGCAAATCACTTAGACTGGCCCTCCACATGCTGCTTCTGCTGTAAGTTCATTTTGATATTCTATAGTTGGTCAAGTATTTGACTAGCTAAAATAAAAAAAATTTTGATCATAGAAAAAGGAAGGGGAGAAACTGGTTTGATGCTCTCCTTGACCTTTAACTCTCTGTCTACAAACAATATCCCAAGTGGCCATGGAAAGGCCAGTTAACCTTTCAGTGTCTGTGTTTCCTTATATGTTAAATGGGACTCATGTCCTTATGATGTAAGAGCAGTTAGCAGATGAATTATTGAATACAGATGATCTATTATCTGCCACATATATAATTTTGAAGATGCTCATACATTATTCATTGCTGAGTGCACTTACCTTGCATTACTAGAGTATGGAGACTCTCACAATTTTTAAGATATTACTTGTATTTTATAGAGAACAATCAGATACATGCTATGGGAGGTTTTTAATTGTAATTAATTAATCTTAAGTGACCTACAGTGAAATATTCATGGTAGCGCTAAATGTTACTCATTAGATGTTCAGGGACTCAGTGTCAAAGTACTGGTATTAGCACTTAGTGCACTTGGCAACAACCTCAGGTCCTGCATGGAGTAGTCAGTAGTTTTCTGATGACACAGACCTGGACACTAAGCACCTGACATGTGAGACAGGAGCAAACTGGCATCTGCTCATGTACCTCACCTTAACCCTGCCCTTCTCCCCATATATATTAGCTGTTCTTGTGATAGAATCTTAGGGTAATTGTGGAAAATGGTTCTTGTGGAATAAATCAACCATTGCTAGCATTGGTAACGAAAACAAAGTCCTCAAAGAAGTTTTTATTCCCATATGGAAAAGAGAAATGATGAAAATGTTGAACTTGGCCAACTTAAATCCAAGACATGATGGAGTCTGCCGGATGGGCATTTGGAAACCAGGGAAATCAGTCATAAAATCATTATAACAAGAGTCCTTAGCAAGTTAAAGTACCTATATTTCAATGTTCTTTTACAAATGATGAGTTTGAGAATCAGCAGTTTCACTTTGTAGCCCTTTATGATAGAGCTTACATGTCATTGTGATGTTCTTTTACATCCTCTGCTCACTTTACTAGCATGGTAGTTATTCTTTAGCATTATATGGTAGGAAATCACAATCGCCAAAAGAAAATATTTTCTCCTCTTTTTCTTTAATTCTTATCCATTTAGCTATATACTTTCTTGTTTGTATTAGCACTTCAGAAATGATGTAGAGGTACCTAGCATGCTTATATTGTTCTTAATTTTAACTGGAATATTCTTAGGATTTCCAAAGCATATATCACTGAACACAAATAATAGTTCTTTTTTTTTTTTTTTTTTTTTTGAGACAGAGTCTCCCTGTAGCCCCAGCTGGCCTTAAACTCACTCTGTAGACCAGGTTGGCCTTGAACTCACAGAGATTCTCCTGCCTCTGCCTCCAGAGTGCTAGGATTAAAGGCATGCACCACCACGTCCTGCAACAGTTCTTTCTTAAGGAAAGGACATCATGACAAATTAAGATTTAGATGTGTGTTATATTCTTTTCTCATTTTAGAGTTTCTAAAAGCATGGGTTACCTATTAAATGTACTGAGCAGTGCTGTAATGCTGGGTTGAAAATTTTTCAGGAGATTAAAAAAGGAGAGAACACCCACAGTTTTATGAAGCCAAATAACCTTGTTGCCACATTCAAGGAGAAACTACTGCATTGATATTGGTCTCTGAAATTGGCAGATAAGTCATTGTTCACTTTTGAGAGCAACAGCATGAAGGAAAACTGTCAGCACAAAAGAACAGCAACCAAGGCCTCCACCTGTTGGAACCAACTCAAAGATGAATGCTTTCTAAAGTGAAGAATGAAGAATTGCTGTATCAGAGATTGTTGACCAGTAGGTTTTGTTGATGTGCTTTTCTATGCTGTCTTGTGTAGACTTCTGGATTGGTTTATCTTGCGAATTTTCATGTTAGTTTTAAAATGGTTTCACAACTGGCAATGCTGTTTACTTTGATAACTAACATCTATTTCTTCCATAAGGTTTGCCTACAGTTTTAATTGGTCAAGTTTTAATGTCAGGTCTCAATTTCTCCTATTTAATATAAGCATATATGTTCCTAAATAAATATATCTCTATATCTAGATGGTAATACATATCTTATGTCCTTCAAAGATGTGTAGATATCTTCTGTAAGTCTGTAAGCAATTATTTTGGACAGCATTTTAAAGTTTTCCATTTCAATGTTTGTTGGTATATTTGGATTCTTTATATTACTTTCAGTCTTTTCTTTTCTTTTTTTTTTTTTTTTTTTATATAATTTATTTATTTATTTTTAACAAATCTAGACCCTGTTCCCCCATTCCCCACCCCGCCAGAGCTCATGCATTCTGCAAACATGCTTTTCCATCTCTCTAGTCTTTCTCAGTATTTTTTCCATGGGGAAGTTGATGTTTTGAGAGAAGTTCACTTCTTCTCAGTTCTTATGCAGTCTTTTCTGGTGGTTGTTGTTGTTTCCAAAATGTATTATGCCAAACTGCTTTGTACAAAAGCTCAGGGGGCCCTACACAAAGAAATACTATAAACTGGGTAGTTGGCACTAGCATCCACAGATGAGGGATACACATTGCGTTTGTTTTTCTGGGACTGATACAACTCAGCATGATGTCCTCTAGCTCCAGCCATTTTCCTGCAAAGCTCGTAATGTCACTTTCTTTACTGCTGCATAGAATCCATGTGTGTAGATGTACACATTTCTCTATCCACTCGATCAGTTGAGGGGCATTTAGGTTGGTTCCAGCTCTTTGCTATTGTGAAGAGAGCTGAAATAAACATGGCCGTGCATGTATCTCTGTGGTGGCGTAAGTCTTGAGGGTACATGCCCAGGAGTGGTATGGCTGGGTCGGGTGGCAAGTTCATTCCAAGTCTTCCAAGGGTTCTCCACACTGCTTTCCATAGTGGCTGTACGAGTTTACATTCCCACCAGCAGTGGATGAGTGTTCCCCTTTCCCCACAACCTCTCCAGCACTTGGTATCATTTGTTTTCTTGATCCTAGCCAGTCTTATTGGAGTAAGATGATATCTTAAAGTGGTTTTGATTTGCATTTCCTTAATGATTAGTGATGTTGAGCAGTTCTTGAGGTGTTTCTCAGACATCTCTAATTCCTCGCTTGTGAAGTCTCTGTTCAGTTCTTTGCTCCATCTATTGAGCGGGTCATTTGTTTTCTTTTTTCTTTGTTTTTTGAGTAGTTTATATATTCTGGAAATCAATGCTTTGTCAGATGTATCTGCAGTGAAGGTTTCCTCCCACTCTGTGGGATTTCTCTTCACTTCCTTGATTGTTTCTTTTGATGTACAGAAGCTTTTGAGTTTGATGAGGTCCCATTTGTCAATTGTCGACCTTAATTCTTGTGCAGCTGCTGTCTGATTTAGGAAGTCTTTTCCTATGCCTATGTCTTGTAGTCTGCTGCCAACTTTTTCTTCTATCACCTTCAGAGTTTGGGTTTTCACGTTGAGGTCTTTAATCCATCTGGAGTTGACTTTTGTACGGGGTGAGAGGTAGGGGCTTAATTTCATTCTTCTACAAGTGGTGATCCAGTTTTGCCAACACCACTTGCTGAAGATGCTGTCTTTTCTCCATTGTGGTTTCTTGGCCCCCTTGTCAGTCTTTTCTTTCTAAGTGTATTAATTTTCCTAAATCTGTCATTTTCCAGATTTATCAAACTTGAGATATTTCATTATTCATGGCTGCAGAAATTTGTCCCTATGACATTTTCTAACATTTTCCACAAATTGAGAAGGAAAAATAGAAAAACAGAAATATAGCAGTAAGATCAGAGAGCCTGACCATGAGAGAGAAGTAATAATGGGGTTTATCATTCCTTCTACAGACTTCTCTCTTAAAAGGGAGCTATGTGAACTCACAGCAGCTGCAGTAGCACGTACAAGATCAAGCCAGGCAATATCCCAGGATGGAGAAAGGTGGAGGTCATGAACTTCCATCCCTAGCTGAGAAGCTACTGGATGCTGGGAGAGAGAGTCAGATTTCTTCAGGTTTGTGGCCATGAGAGACTGACCATCCTCCAGTAGATGGCCCTAAACCCATGTGCATACCAGAAGCACTAAATGGGCTCAGTAGGTTTAAGAAAGAACACATGAAACTGAGTGGAATAGTGGGGAGGCATACGGGAGAAATTAGAGAGGAGAAAATAGAAGGTAGACTTGATCAATACACCTTATACCCATGTTTGAAATTCTCAAATGATAAAAACAGAGAGGGTATCACACTGGAAAGAGAGCTGACATTTGCAAAACTGATCAGAAAATGAGCTTTCAAAGGTGCAGGCATGTAACTGTCAATCAAGTTTCTTCAGTTACAAGAGAGAATTGTTACTCCTAACTCTATGCAGCTTTTGGTGTTTATTAAATAAAATACTCCATAGGGGCTGGAGAGATAGCCTAGTGGTTAAGAGCACCGACTGCTCTTGCGGAGGACCTGGGTTCAATCCCCAGCACCCACATGGTGGCTGAGAACCGTCTGTAACTCCAATTCCAGGAGAACTCCAGTTCCAGGGGAAGCTGAGACCCTCTTCTGACCTCTGCAGCATTGCACGACATGGGTGCACAAAGTTAAATAAAAAAATACTCCATAGTTGTCTAAGATGCAATTCTGAATAAATTGAAACTGTTAATATTACTTCATAGATTGCCAACATTTAATTATACCTATCTTGTTCTCCACTAAGAAATATCTTCTTTTTAAATTGCATCCTTTTTTGCATTGAAAAAGATAACAAAATACCAGGTAAGTTATTGCAGACAGGTTCTGACAACAGGACCATCCAAGAATATAAGGTCTTAGGTGAGCAGTTGGTCTATTCTATATGACACAAAATGAATGAGTTACAACTATCAATATTGTTTTCTCATTAAAATTTTAAAGGAAATTTCAGTAGTGAATTGTAAATTTGAAACTACTGATATAGTTATAAAAGAATCAGCACTAAATCAGAAAAAGAGTAATAGAAAGACTTGAGACCCTGAGAAGATACTGTTCAAAGGAGAAGCACCTTGTGTACAATGCACCTCCCTTTTGTTTCTTAACATCTCTTTCTGTGAACTCCTGTGGCTAATTTCTTATCCTTTGTCATGCCCCTGTTGATTGGTTCTATGGTAATGTCTGTAGAAAATAGAATTTGATTTTTTTCTTATAAGTTATTAATGTTGTTTTCCTACTATTTCATATACATACATTATGCTGCTGACAAAAGTCTATTGGTAAAGAGAGATTATACTTTCTCAGAGTCATTGTTTTTGGTTTCATAAATGTCCCTGACTTGTTCTTTGAAAATACAATCATTTATGTAGGTGGAAAACTATGCTTTGCTTATTAAGAACACAAACTGGGAACTGGAAGAAAAAGAAGAAAGAAAGAAAGAAAGAAAGAAAGAAGAAAGAAAGAAAGAAAGAAAGAAAGAAAGAAAGAAAGAAAGATTGATTCCCAAGATATTAAATCCTTGCTTTCAGGATTATGAAAGATTCTATAGAAAATCCCCAGCACTATAGGAGTGAACATCCCCAAGGGAAAATAACTAAGTTGTGATCCCATGCTGTTCAGAGATATAAATCTGTGCAGCTAGAGGAAATCTGCAGGGGAGAAAATGTTCAGAGTCCTGATTTAACTTTGTGGATCAATCTACATATCAGGTACAGCAGTGAAGATATTTCACTGAAAATGAAGTTCATGAATTCATGAATTTATTTTGGGGAGATGAAGGCAGGGAGGATCAACACAAGAATGAAAACTGTTGAGATAAGGAAAATTACAGAAACACACACATAGCTGTTTCATAAAGGGCAAAATATAAATTTCTCATATCATCTTTTCTCACCAGGTAACTGGATTTCTTAAGATAAAATGACAGAGCAAAGTCCAAGAAAATCAGGTGAACAACTGTAAATAATTGACTTATTCTATGAACAACACAGAGTTATCTGTCCGTTGAGAAACTAGTATTTGTAGAGCATTTAATCATCTTCAACACTGAGTCTTTACCATCATCTCATGCTAGAGGTATTTTGGTGATGATTTCCTGCTTTTTGAAAGAAATGAAGCACTGTGCCTCAGAAATCTACATGACTACCCCTTTGCTTATACTACATAATGAGGAAAAAGACTCCTGGTGTGGGACTAGGATAGCATCTCCCTGAGTGAACTCTTGCCTTGAAAACATGAAGACCTAAATTCCATTCCCAGAAACCACATTAAAAAATCAGGTAAAAGGCTAGGCTAAGAAGGTTTAGCAGATAAAAGCTCTGGCTGCAGAAGGAAGAGAGCCTCCGTTCAAACTCCCAGACCCACAGGAAAAGCTAGGTGTGGTCACACCCTAGGTGCTAGAGTAGAGACTGGAGGATCCTGACGTTGCTGTGCAGATCCAGGCTTAGGGAGAAATCAGGCCTCTAGGGAATAGGCAGAGAATGATAGAACCAGACACTCTGTGCTCTCCTCTGGCCTTCACACACACACACACACATATGTACACATGCACAAAACATACATGTGCACATGAACAACACACACACATGTAAAAAACAGGCATGGTGGCTTATGCTTGTTATCCCAGCATACTGGGAAGGCAGAGATGGAAGATCTCTAAGGCTTGCTGGTGAGGTTCAGGACAATGAGAGACTCTAAGAGACTGAGTAGTGCTGGGTGAGGAAGAGTGTGCCTTAACTAGGATTCCTAGATATGCTGACTAAACTTCAGTGGATCTATTGGCACAGAAGGATGTCTGAGTTTGGGAGGTTGACTGAATAAGGCTTAGCTTGGATGTTGTAATGCATGAGTTCTGATGGGGGATAGGAGTACTGGGCTTGATTGGAAACCATTGTATGAGATGTACAAATTCTCAATAAAAAAGAAAAAAAGCCAAAACCAAGGAGGACAATGACTGAGGAATGACAGTGGAGCTTGATCTCTGGTCTCCATGTGCACATGCATTTTCTTTTCTTTCTTTTTTTTTTTTTTTTTTTTTTTTTTTTTTTGGTCTTTTCGAGACAGGGTCTCCCTGTAACTCCAGCTGTCCTGGAAGTCACTCTGTAGACCAGGCTGGCCTTGAACTCACAAAGATCCACCTGCCTCTGCCTCCCAAGTGCTAGGATTAAAGGCATGTGCCAACACGCTCGGCCGCATTTTCAAATTAAACTCAGAATGAATATACTTTTCCACTCGTTTCTTAAAGATCCTCTTTTCTTGCAAAGGCTCCACTGTTATGTAAAATTTAGTTTCAATGCTTATGCTTATATCAGCTTCTTTTTTGTTGCTGTGATAAAATACAATGAGCAAAGCAACTTAGAGGAATAAAGCATTTAACATACTGTTCCACATGTTACAGTCCATTATGGCAGGGTAGGTTGGCAAAGAAAGCATTGATGTAGAAGCTAGAGCCTGGCTGATCATATTTGCATCCACACACAGGAAACAGACAGAGGGAACAGGAAGTAGGGCAAAGGTATAAAGGTTCAAAGCCCACCTCCAGTGACATACTTCCTTCAGGAAGGCTCCACCACCCTAAGATTCCATAACCTCCCTAAACAACACGATCAACTTGGGATCAAGTGTTCAAACAAATGAGACTGTGGGGGAACTTCTCATTCAAACCAGTGCAACCTTTTTCTCTTCTTGGTCTGTCTTTTGGTATGGGACTAGCCACCAGGTTCCAAGTGATAGTTTTGGAAAGATCTCTTCCCTTCACTGTCAGAACAAAGCCTGAACCTACATTTATGTGGCCTGTCTCCAATTCTCATGCTTTCTCATCTCCTTCAGTCAAGTGGTAAGGAGATATGATTGACCCCTAAGAAATAACAGCAAGTGGAACTCTTGGTGAGTTTCCCCAGTCCACTGACAGAATATACCTGATAAGGTCAAGACTGCATATGTAACTTCTAGTAGCTCTAAAGCAACCCTGACACCTGCTTGAAGGAGTCTAAGATCTATTATATAGTGGCATATTATTTCTGTAAAAAAATTTTATTGAATTTTTGTAGATTTCATACATTTTAATCATATTTTGCACCCCCTTCCCTGTCTACACCCCAAACATCCTACCAATAGATCTTTATGCATTTTGTCACATATGTTACACCCTACTGAGTCAAGGTTTTGTACCGGATATCCGTCTGTGTGAATTTATCCACTGGAGCCACTCAGATTCTCTAGTGCCACTCCCTAAAGATCAATTCTCCCTCACCCAGCAGTAATCAGCTGCCAGTAGTTCCTTGCCAAAGTTGTGGTCTGCTGCCCATTCCCCCGGTTCTACATCGGGGTTTTGTCTGATTGAGTTTGCATGGGCCCTGCTCACACTCTCACCACTGTTGTAGGTTCTTATGAGCAAGGTCCCAGGAGCCTGCAAGACTGCTTCTTTATGGTCATGCACCTCCTCCCCTGGCTCTTACAATCATTTCGCTCCCTCTTCCACAATGGCCCTTGAGCCCTGGGTGGGTGAAGTTTAATATAGGGGACCTGTCTGCAGTCTCTTTTTCTCTACACTTTGGCCAGTTGTGGCCTTCTATCCTCAACACCCTGTGTTGTATGAAGAAGCTTTGTTGATGAGAGTTGAGAGAAGTATTAGTATTCTTCTTACCCCTTGTTCCCCTATATTCCATGGGTCTTAACTGTAGCCATGCATGTGTGTTAAACAAGTAGTGAGTGAATCTGGAAGGAGTGCCTGTGTTCCCATTCCACTTGTTTCTAACCCGTGAACCTGAGTAGGGTAAAGATTTGCAAGCTCCTCTAGTCCTGATTCTCTTCTACCTTACAAGACACACAAGAACTTGTAAGAGACTCTTTCCCACACAATCACCTCATGCATTTTAAAAATCATTATTTAAGTGGTACAAAGTTAGAGCATTCAGAAATACTTAAAAGTATTTCCATGTGTTTGGAGAACATTATTGAGTGTTCTCTGCATCAGGACTTTGGCCATTAACTATAACTGTGTCTGTTCTTTCTGAGTTTTCCTGTAAGCTGTACCAACTTGTCCTTAAAAACTTTGGAAGCTACAACAATGATAAAGAGGGTTAGTGGTGCAGATTATTTCTGGGGAGAGTATGCAGGATCCTTCTCTTACTTGTAATGTCTGCCAACCACTGAATCATTTGCAAGCCATGGTCCAAGCCAGTCTAAATGCCTTGTGCCAGGTTCTTTTGGTTTTCTGTATCAGCATATAGTTACATTCTCTGCTCCAAGAAAATGCCCCGAGGCAACTCTGTTGTCAAAAATTTGTTTTCCTTTAAGTGGGAGGTCAAAAGCATCTCCATATCGAGAGGAGGGAAGAAGAAATGAGATGCCAAGAGTTTGGCCCACTAATCACATCTTTCAAGGCTTGATTTTGTAATTTTCTCCAAGGATGAAGAAGCTGACAAAAATGCTTTCAGGATGGGAAACAGGCTTGTAAACCTGCCCGACATATTATTTTCTGCCTGAAAGCAATAAACATCTGTTTCCTTGATAAAGTAACCAGGCTCATATTGGAAGGGAACAAAGCTGTTTAGTTTGCCTCCAATTATTGATTCTACTTGGGATATCACCCTGAGGGTGTGGGCTATGAGATGCAGAACATTATCTTAAACCCTGTAGATTACCCTATGCATTCTATCAGCCCAAATTCCATGCTGGGAGACAATTCTTCATACTGTCAAATGTTGGCACATGTGATTGATCACGGAAAGCAGGAAGCAGCTGCTCAATTGACACATTTTGGAGGAGACCAAAACTTATGGAAGAGAATTTTTATCAGATGTCAATAAACTTCACTTGGGATATCATTTCTAGGATCTATATAATCAATTTGGTCTAGAAAGAGATTGAGTGCTTGTCTTTATTTCTCCTGTCTGGGTCTCATTACTATCTATAGAACATTTTGACTTTTGGTTCCTAATGAAAATGTTATTTTTTTCTTTGTTATCTTACAACTACAACCATAACTGTTCTTTTTGTTCATACTGCAATTTTTAAAAGGCTAGTGAAGTAAAGAGAGGAAGTAGAGAAGAAAAAAGCAACTTGTAATTGGTTGTGATCAATTAGTTTTAAGTACAACTAAACTCAGACCAATCAGCAAGAGTATTCTTTTTTAGTATTACTATATGCCAGAAACTTTGTTTGATACTTAACAGAATATTAGAAAAGAAAGTACGGTAATCTGTGACATCATGGACACTTATATTCAAGGCAATAAATAACACTTAAAACATAAGGAAATTATAGAATGTTCAGAAGAAAAGAATACACATAGAAATGGAAATCAGGAAAGCTTGGGAGGGGTAGTAGTAGAGGACAGTGGCAAGAGGGTGACCAGGATATGGCTCCCTGAGAAGGTGACATCTTAGCAAAGACTGAGGAAGAGGGAGAGCTGGCTACATGCTCGCATAAGCACATTCTAGGGAAACTGCAATAGCAGAGGCAAGAGGCTGATGGGGAAGTTCTGGGGGCCTCAGGAATTTGATGTGTTTAGAGGGGAGTGTCAGAAAGAAGCAGGATGGGAAATCAAGGACGGTGGAGCAGGAGAGAGAGTGGAGCTATGCAGATATTTCAACTCAACAAAATAACCTTTCTCAGGATACTGAGCATTTAAGCCACATGATTCAACTCATACTTTTTAACCTATTATTTTTATTTACTTCATGTGTATGAATGTATTGCCTGCATGTGTGTAAGTGCACTGGTTCCAATCAATGCCCACAGAGTTCAGAAGGCTTCAAGTCCTCTAAAACTGAAGTTATGGATATGGATAGGGATAGTTGTTAGCCACCATATGGGTACTGGGAATCGAACCTGGGTCCTCTGCAAGAGTCATCAGTGCTCTTAACTGCTGAGCTTAATCTCTTCAGCCCTGATCTTACTCATATCTTTTTTTTTAGTCTGATCAGGTTGTCTGACTTCTTTGTTTTAATTTTTTTTATTTTTTATTTTTTGGTGTTTTTTTTAATTATTATTATTTGTTTATTTTTAGGGGATTCTACTATATAAGAACACAGTTGTTTTCAGATAACATTGATGTTACTCAGTTTGCCATACAGTTAGGTAATTGGTGCATTTTGCAAGTATCTATGTCCAAATTTTGAACAACCCAAGGTTCCCATAGTCCAATTGGAGAAGCTTGTATGCACAGGCATGTTGATCAGTTAGGAGTCCAGACTATATTCCTGTAATCTTATGACTTACCCCTGTCTCTCCACAGCCCTTAAAATCTACCACTCCTCCTCTTCCGCAATTTGTTCCCTGAGCTTTGGGAAAGGGGCACAAGTGGGTGAGAAGAAAACAGTCTACTTTCTTTGGAGTTGTCATTTTGGACTCTAGTCTGTTCAGGTTGTTTCCCTTCATGGGTTGACAGCTTTTCCAGTGATACCTTTTTAGTCATACTAACAAAGCACAAGCAATTGGATGTACAGGCATTTAAGCAGTACTAATTATTATGCCAAGCTAAGCTGTGAACATAGACACAGATGCTTGGATGGCATGCTAATCCGCAAGCTGTGGTTTCTCTATAAAGGGTGACAAGTTCTTATTGTGGCTTATAACATCTCTTAACCACTAGAGGACATGAACTTGTGGCATCCACTGTGAGTTATTCCTCCAAGGAGAGAGCTAGTAGCCAATTAGATTTGGGATATATATATATAGACTCTTGGCTGCCATTGTTGCACAGTTTCTCCAGGCTGTTGAGGTGTAGCTGATATTGACAGAGGAGTCTTGCTTGTCTCAGGGAGACCAATATTTTGCTGTATTGCTTTAGTGGCCTTTGGTAACACTCTCTGGCATTTAAGAGGCCAGTTGTATGCTAGCAAGTGACGTCTCATAACATTTTTTTTCATGCTCACACCAGGTCTTCGACAACAGGGACTTACTGCCTTTCTCCTTGCATATATCCCACTTATAGGCAAAAGGCCTTGGTTGAATCCCCTAGCCAACATCTCCTAGGCAGAATAATTCATTGTTGATGTCAGAGCTTTCCTGTAGCTCCAACCAATATTTTGCTTAATTACACAGCTTATAAACACTTTACTATTGAATTTGGCTCTAGATAGAGAATTATCCTTTCACAGTTCCTATGCCTATCAGTCAATTAAAAAAGGGTAGTTATACCTGTTTTATAGGAAATTAACTCTATAACAATTGGCTCTAATTTACAGTTAGGGAATGATTTCATTACCATCATGTTTTTCTTTTTCCTATAAAGGGGAAAGGTAGGAAGGTTTCTCAGTATCTGGAAGGTAAACTTCATTAGGGCCCATTATAAACAGTTAACCCCAATAGTATTCAGAGAGATGCTCAGTGTCTGTGACTCAGGCAGTCTGAGGTTCCTCTTTCTTTAATGTTCAGATGGGTCAACCTCACTGCTGGCATTTCCCAGTCCATGCTGCACAGCCATAAGTTGTATGTTTTCAGGCATTTAGATTGGTGATTTTTACCTGTGGGAACATAAAATTCTCCTCCCATTGTTAGTTTCAAGATTTCAAAAATTGAAAATTCATCAATAGGATTGGAACATGGAGTTTTCCATTTGTATCCCAGAAAGGATACTACCCCACCTCCCACCTCCCTTTTTTTGTTTTTTGTTTTTTTTTTTTTTAGGTTTTTATGTTTTGACCTATAGGTGCCTAAGTTTTATTACACATACCCATAAATAGGAGCCAAGGCATAAGCTTTCATTAAATATACCCAAACTGTTTCTCATTGATTGTATGCTACTTATTTGGGAAGGAAATTTAAGCTTAGTTCCTTTAAATTGTCCTACAAGTAAAAGAAAGTGTTATAATGTGCTGTTGTATAATTCAGAAAAATATAGAGACCATTTGCATACCTTAACCCAATACAAATTATAAATAAAACAATTAAGATTTTATATTCCCAGTTAGTTCAATTGTATTACCATTTTCACCAAAACCTACACCTAAATTTAACTAATCTAAACATTTCACTAAGCCTTAAAATATTCTATACTTTGTAGATAAAGCTTGGGCAGAGTTGAGTACCTGCTAAATAAATTTTACCCAATATACACTTTGCTCTTTAAAGCTATATGCCTGGACTATGACTTCTACTTATTTGGGAAGTAAATTTAAGCTTAGTTTTTTTAAATTGTCCTGCAAGTAAAAGAAAGTGTTACATTGTGATGTTGTATAGTTCAGAAAACTATAGTGACCATTTGTGTACCTTAACCCAATACAAATTATATAAAACAATTAACATTTTATATTCCCAGTTAGTTCAAATGTATTACCATTTTCACCAAAACCTACACCAAATTCAACTAATCTAAACATTTCACTAGGCCGTAAAATATCCTATACTATGTGGATAAAGCTTGGGCAGAGTTGAATACCTGCTAAATAAATTTTACCCAATATACACTTTGCTCTTTAAAGCTATATGACTGGATTATAACTTCAGAGAAATCAAGTCCATTAACTTATATGGTTTATTTTGTATTTGTGTATAAATCTCTACTGAAATACCTCTCTATATAAATATGTTATTTTTAAGTATACCTTTTTAAACTGCAAATCTTACAGAGTGGATTTTAATGACTATCTTCCTCCAAGCTCTTGGCCTTCTTCAGGTCTGGCATGAAAACTTGCTTTTAAGGACTTTTCATATCTAGCTCCTAGTTTTTTTTTTTTTTTTTTTTTTTTTTTTTTTTTTTAGGCAAGCATCAGATCCCTTCATATAAAACAATTTGCAAGCAGTTATGACTCCCAGCCCACCACACCGCCCAAGGCTCTCTACCGTCCAGCTGGAGGGCTAGAATGTTCAATCAAAGGTTGATCAAATGAGGTCCAGACTATAGACTTATGCTGTAGTATATATTACCTATCTACGCAGCCCTTATATCCTACCAACATCCCCACTCTTCAGCAGATTTTTTCCTTAGGCTTAGAACGGGGTTACATGTGGAACAAGAAGCACAGCAGCCTAGCTTTGTCTGGAGATGTCGTTTTGGATCTGATAGCAGTTCTGACTGTTTCCTTTCATGGGCTGACTGTTTGTCCAGGAGTATGCTTTCAATCCTACTAATGAAGCACAAGCGATTAGATATAGTGTATTTAAACATATGCTAGTTACTATGGTAGGTTATTACTTTGGTATAGACACAGATGTTTGGATGGTGTGTTAATCCCCTGGATTCTTTTTTTTTTCCTGGAGAAAGATGACCAAGGTCTTACTGTGGCAAATAACATCTCCTAACCACTAAAAGGGTATATGATTGTGGCAACATCCACGAGTATTTCCTCCAAGGAGAGAGCTAATAATCAACATAAATTTGGGATATACAGCAAAATGGCTGCCACTGCTGCACAGTATCTCCAAGCAGGTGAAGGTGTGCTGATGTTGGTGGAGAAGTCTTGCTTGACTACAAGGAGACCAAATTTTCTTTATTGGTTCAGTGGCCTTTGGTAACACTCTCTGGTATTCCAGAGACCAACTGTATACTTGAAGTGCGATCTCGATACATATCTTCCCATGCTTCATCAGGTCATTGACAGCAGGGCGGGCCTTAAAATGCACTCTCTTCTTGCAGATATCCCAGTTTACAAGGCAATAGCCTTTACCTTTTTTTTTTGGGGGGGGGCTTGGGTCCTGGCACATCTCCTTGGCAGAATAATCCATGTGCTGCTATCAGTGCTCTCCTGTATTAATATATTTTGCTTTATGCCACCACTTAAAGAGAATTTCGTATTATATTTGGTTCTGAATAGGAATAATCCTTTTACAGTTTCCTATGTATATTAGTAAGTTAAAGAAAGCAGTTTGTACCAGTTTTATAAGAGATTACTTCTATAACAGTCAGCTCTAATTTACAGTTAGAGGATGACTTCATTACCACCATGTTTTTCTTTGTTCTATGAAAAAGAGGTAAGGAGGTCTCTCATATTGAAACTGTGTTGCACCTAGAAGGTAAAGTTCATTAGGACTCACTGTAAACAAATGTTACACCCATGACTCATATTTTAAAAGGATTCCTTGTTCAAAGTTCTTATGGATACTGGGAAAACAGTATGGAATCAAGAAAACAGCTCACAAACCGGAGATAGTAAGTAATGTGGAATCTCCTTTGAATAGTTACTATGTGCATATTTGATTGGTGGAAGGTGGGCTAGAGAGATGGATCAGTGGTTAAGAACGCCAACTGATCTTGCAGAGGACCGTGGTTTGATTCCCAGCACCCACATGGTGACTAAGAACCATCTTTAACTCCAGTTCCAGGAGAATCCAACACCTTCTTCTGATCTCTGCAGCATTTCATGACATGGGTGCACCAACCTACATGCAGACAGTACATTCATACACATAAAAAATAAATAATAAATAAATATTATCAATTGGTGGAAGGTGTGAAAGAAAGGTACACCAAAGATCAATTCGGCCTGGACTACACAAGGTCCTATGGCAAATGAAAGGTAACCAATGACACAAGAAACCCATAACCCATACCTAAGATTGGGCATTTGTCGAGAAAGAAGCTCCAGTGTGTTCTCAGTAGTCTCTACTGGAACACTGCGGATGAAAACAATGACTGAACTAGAATGGGTGATGCAGCAGTAAGTTCATCTTTCTTAGTGACCACTTCCTCTACACTGAGTCCATTCCACTTAAGGAAGATAAATTTCATCCAAGAAAGCAAAGGCCAGGACCAGGCCAGGGACCTCAGGGCAAGGCAGAGTAGAGCCCTGGATAAAAGGGAACGAAGGGAAGCATTTCTCAGGGTGCTGCAGTCAGCATTTCTCTTCCTCTGTCACTCTGTCCCTGATCTTCATGTGAACCTGTCTGCTTTAAAATTTGCTGCAAAGCATCACTTTTGGAGAAAGTGCTATGAGAAAGGGGCTGTGAGCCTTTAACCAGCCCACCTGATGTCTGACCCTCCAGCAAAGGATTACCAAACATTCAGCTCCAATTTCATTCTAACAATACCCAGCTTTCAGGCTATACTAAGTAAGTTTTTGTTTTTTGTACATTTTATTTTTAACAGATACATGAAAATATTTTTTTTAAAACCCGCTTTCTTAAAGGCATGGCACATCATTTTGTTAGAGGGATCTGATAAAAAAATAAACAGTTCTGTACTTTGACCATTCTACGATGTATTTTAGGCACCGTGACAAGTCTGTTAAAAAGAGGTATCCAAAGATCTTACTTATAAGTGAGACTGCAAGTCTGCTCCCACATCCTACAGAGTTAATGAGCTGCTTCAGCCCTGGTGATATTTACTCAACACACATAATCCCAGATGACACCTCCTAATGAGTTTATTGCTGCTATAAAGTTAAAGCTTTCCCACTCAACAAGTGTAAAGTCATATGTCAAAAATGAAATATATTCCGGGGTGATCCTTAAGGGACCTGTACCCATTCTCCAGCAGTCTCTCAATTTAGTCTGGTGCCAGCCCTTTAATTTGTGCCCTGAAGGGTGAAACCACTCTTGTTTTAGATGTCAGAATAAGACATTCTATCAGTTTTGAGAAATCAACTGAAATATTCAAGAAAATTGCTTTAGCTATCTTTACCTTGCTGTGTAAAAAGCACTGCTCTCACCACAACAAGGGGCTAAGCGATGAGTCCCATCGACTTCTTGAAGTGTGTTTAATCAAAGGAAATGTACTTGGTGTCAAAGCCTGCTGTGTTTGGTGCTTTATCTGCACAGAACTCCATTCAAAAAAGTGTAGTGCCGCGACTGAAGGATCTGCTGTAGAGAGAGTGACTGCTTACGGGGATTGCCTTTAAAGATGAAACGAGCACACAGAACATTCAAATGAAGCTCGTTCAATAGTCAAGACATACTCTCTACATCTAAGATTTGAAAGGCTTCCACTCACTGAAGGTGCCAACTTGGTAACAAAGCACCCCTGTGTTCATAACTATGTTCTCTGTATCAGAGAATGTGACCATTTCTAAAAGCATTAAAGAGAGCTGAAAAACCAGTAAGGTGAAAAAAAAAAAACCCTCCAAATTTGTACATGATGCTAAAAAGCACATGGCAAACTATTTCTTTCAAAAGTCCATTGAGAAATTCAAATTCTTAGAGTTAGAAACCGCACAGTGTACTCTACACAATTGTCATCCAGATATAATCTTTTAAGATCTAAAAGAAAGCTAGGAGAAATTTATTGCCCTTCATTTCTCCCCCAGCTTCTGTATGTGAAAAAGAAAAAGATACTTGACTTAATGGGACTGAGTCATTTCACTTGATATAATCTTCACATTCATCCATTTTGGGCAGACAACATAATTCCATTTTTCTTTGTGGATGAGTAAATCTACATTTACACCACATTTTCTCTATCCATGCATCTGTCCATAGCACCTGGGCTGTCTCTATGATTTGACTATTGTGATAAACATAAGGGTATCTCTATGGTAAACAGACTGATATTTTTATGTATGGTTCCATAGTGGTTGAGCTAATTTACAGCCCCACAGGCAGGATATATGGGCTTTTCTCACATCTTCTCCAGCATCTGTCTGTGATTTCTTGATGTTAGCCATTCTGACTGGAGTGAGGTAGAATATCATTGCAGTTTTGGTTTGGGCATTTTTTGATAACTAAAGACCGATGTTTGTACATATTTCTTGGAGCAAAAAATGGAGGACATGAGGCCAAAAGAGGGGATGCTTAATATAGAGGGGGAAGGGAAAAGCAGAGAAAGGGTAGGGAATAAGAAAGAATAATAAGGAGGGTGATTGCTCAAATACATATTGTGCATGTATAGGAATATAATTCAGTCCTTTGAATAATTAACATGTGTTAATAGTTAAAATACAGAAGTTAAAAAAAAAACCCTAAACTATTCTTTAAGGACAATAAGAGAATTTTAAGACAAATATTCAGAAAACCCGAAGTGATTTTTTCCAAGGTATATAACTTGTGTAGAAACATTAGAACATGTTGTTTGCAGGAAAATGGGTTAAACTGGAAATCATAATGTCAAGAAAAATAAGGCAGACTCAGAAAGACAAATATGGCATGTTATTTCCCATCTGTGGAATCTTGACACAAAAATAAAATGTGAAAGTATAAGAGAGGGTGTTGAGAAACAAGCAGGGGACCAATGTGAGAAAGAAGCGGAAGCAAAAGCGGACAATGGTTATGTATAAATATGATTAAAGTCCATTGTATTATACCCATGTACCAAGATGTTGCTATGAAACCCACTCTTTTGTACAATTAATATAGACTAAAATATTTAGATAAAATAGTGTGAGGATCTGGAGAGATGGTTCAGCAATTAGGAATGCTTGATGCTCTTAAAGAAGACTTGACTTCACTTCCTAGCAGTCTTGGTGGCTCACAAAAACCAGTAACTCCAACACCAGGGGATCCGACATTCTCTTCTGGCCTGCACAGGTACCTGTACTTAACTGCACACACACACACACACACACACACACACACACACACACACACACACATTTAAAAATAAATTAAAAAAATTTTAAATAAAAGAATATTGAAAGGAATAGAACTCCAGCCTTTTCCCTTCAAATCATCTCTCTGGTAGGTTAACACTTTGTTAGAATGGCATGTGTCTGCTTTAGTTTTGTTATTTGTAGAGAAAAGTTCAACTTTCTGTTAAAATTTGATATTGTTACAAAAATAACCCTGTCACTTGGAAAAGGTGGTTAAAAATTAGCTCTTCAGATTTTTTTGCCCATAGAAAAATCTCTTCCATGCTTTTTAGTCTATTGATTTCCTTTAGATTTTCTTGAGGTATGTGATATTTTGAGGAAGTTCACTCTAAAACATTTGATTCTGCATAAAACAATATCAAGGAATAATGTTATATTAAAACCACAGTTAATGGTAGTCAGAAGACATGGAATCAGGAAAACAGAGACTTCTAAAAGCACACTGGTGATTGTCCAACCATGGAGGAATTTTTAATGACCCCCCCAAAGCTTTGCCCATTAATGGGTACTATGCGATACTTCAGCGTGTGTATTTGTTATATAATGTTCAAATCAAGATATGTATGTCTGTTTTCTCAGATATTTATCTATTCTAGTAAAAGCTACAAACTTGGCTACATTTCACTTGAGAGCATTTAAAAAATTAATCTCTTTTAAATCTTCCATTCACAGTGAACTTAAAACCCCTCTTAGCTTTGCCAAAGCCTGGGGTGCTTTCTAACCCTGAGAGTTCAGTGGTGAAATTGGGCATGCCCCCCTAAAAAACTGGAATAGCTATTCATCCTGCTTACCACACTCCTCTGAGAGTTGCTGTGCTCATTTTCTGGTACAATACACTCAGCTCTGTGCATCATATTTTTTTCTGATAATTGTTTTACTTTTATAGACCACCAAATTTGTTTGTGATGGAAAATCTTATTCTGTTCATCTACTTCTAACTCTTGGTTCAAGCAGCATCTGAAGTTTTAAAAATCTAATGTTGTGGTCGCTCTTATGTAGGTATGTATACAACACAAAGAAGGACAGTTTTGTGGTTTGAGTATGATGACATTCATGTGTTAAATGCCTCATCTCAAGCTGGTGGTACATTAAACAAGGTCATGTGTCCTTGGGGATATCTTGTCTCTAGATACATACTTCCTGTTCTTTGCACCTATCTTCCATGAAGTAAATGTGTTCAAGTCACCATGATGTTCAGTCCAAGAAACTTTTGAAGCCAAAGTCAAATAAATCTTCACTGCATTAAGTTGTTTATATCATATATTTGGTCACAGTGATCAAAAAGTAACCAATACATAGGGGAGACTTGTTCTGTCATAGACTGGATAACTATGTGTGCATATATAAATCTATATACTCAAACACACTCAAAAGCTCAATCCAATAAAACCCACCATAAATACCGAAATAAGCAGATAATAAACACTTACTAACCATGAATTATACTATGATTCTCTGGTCCTGGCCATCAAATCCTTAACACTTCATGTTATAAAAATTTGTGAAGGGAAGAAAGCCTCAAATATTTCATCCAAGTAAATTTAAGAGTTGTTTAAAATTACTTATGACAGTCTATTGTTATAACTATATAAATACAATTTGTTTTTTTCATACCACAAAGGACCACTCTGAATAATTTGCCTTGACTGATCCTTAAATGGGGAATATTGTTTTTGCTCTATTTATGGAACATTCACAGGAACTATAGAAAAAGATAACCACTAAAAGTGAATGAGTTTTCAGAAAATAAGCCTTGGAAAAACCATCATTTGATCCTCTGAATGTTTTAGGCCTTGAGGCAGTGATATCACTCACTACAATCTAGTGCATGTCCTCATTCTGACGCTGCGTGGCCTGGGAGACTTGCTTACAATGGATGGAAGCCATTTCCAGTTGTCTTTTTTTATTTCTCTGGATCCTTTGATTCACTCCTACAAGAGCATTGAACACAGAACACCAAGGCTCACCAAAGTTACAGAACTTTTGCTTCAACCCAATGTTATTAAAATTATGGAGAAGTTATCACACTAAATATTTTACACACCGTGAAAGGCTGAACAGCTGTTGCCACTTGACTTGTAAATTAAAATCCTAGCTGTGAATTTCAACAAATTAGATGAATTTAGCCAATTTTCTCCATAACACAGTACTGATAAGTCACAAGTCTGTCATATTTCTGGCATTTTCAGACTCAACAGAATCTTTTTAACAGTAACCTGCTGTGGACAGACTGTTTTCCTAATCTTTTGTTGAAGAAATGGTAATCCCTGATGGTTTCCCAGCTCCCGCATGGTGCTTTTTGCCAAATATACTTTCAAAGGCACAGTGAGTGTTAAGGTCACTGAGCCCAGCTCATGAAACAACTAGGAAGTGGTAAAACCTTAAAGAGACTGGGCCTTGTATCAGGAAGTTAGGTCACTGGGGCATACATTCAATGGGTCTTATCAGACTTTAGTTCTCCATCACCATGAGGGAAGCAGTTTTGCATTACCACGTGCTCCCACCATGATATACTCAAAAGCAATGGAACCAACTGACCATGGACTGAAACCTCCAAAACCAGGAACCAAAAAAACCCTTTTTTGTTTATAAGTTAGTGAATCTCAAGTACTTGTTACAGTGGCAGAAATTTGGCTAGCAAACACTGGCTTCCCAATTAGCAGCAACAAAATGGAGCTAGGACTATTTTTTGGAGTTTGCTACATTTTACAAATTTCAAATACATAAAAAAGAGAGGGCTTTAAAACTGTAAGAAAAAAGTGAGATACTTACAAAAAAAAACCATCAGAATAATGGCTTAATTTAATAAATACAAACTTTAAAAGCCTAAAGAGCCTGGAGCAAAGCATTCCAAGTTGTTAATGACCAGTAGGCAATACACACTGCTTTATCCAGCAAAACTATCTGCCAGAGATGAATGAGAAAGGAAGATATTTCACGATTTAAACAGTTTGAAAGAATTCATGTCGATCAAACCAATCCTACAGAAAATACTTGAAACAATACAAAGGACTTAAGAAAGGAATAACTGTACCCAGGAGGCTACAGAAATAAGACAAACAAAGCCATAGTTACAGAGAAACAAAATAGGACCAAGAACATAAAGAGGAGATGACAGCAACCAACACAAATCTTTCAGGAATAACTTTTAAACATTGATGCCCTCAGTTCCCCAATCAAGACAAAGGTTAGGCAAATGGATTAAGAAATAAAATCCAGCTTTTTGTTATTTACAAGAAACTCATCATATTTCTTTTCTGTTTCTAACACTTCTTTAGTACTACCATCTGATGCTGTTATTTTATTTTATTTTTTTAACAATAAGTAATGAATACAAGCATCCTTCATGTAAAACCAACTTGCAAGCAACTATGCCCAAACCCACACAGCAGAAGGCTCCCACCATCCAGCTGGAGAGGCTTGTATGTACAATCATGTCGATCAGATAAGTTTCCAGTCTATATTGCTGTAGTTTCACAATTCACTCCAATTGCAGCCCTTACATTCTACCATGCTCCCTCTTCCACAAATTGTTTCCTAGGCTTAGAAAAGGGGCACAAGTGGGCAAGAAGCAAAACAGCCTACTTTCTCTGGAGATGTCATTTTGGACTCTGATCAGCTCAGGCTGTTTCCTTTCATGGGTTGGCAGTTTATACAGGAATAACCTTTCAATCCTACTAATGAAGCACAAGCAATTAGATATACAGGCATTTAAACAGTACTAATTATTATGGTAGGTTACGTTGGTATATACACAGATGTTTGGATGGTATTCTAATCCATGAACTATAGCTTTTCTGTAAAAGATGGCAATGTCTTACTGTGGCTTATAACTTCTCCTAACCACTAGAGGACGTAAGCTTGTGGCATCAGCTGTGAATTATTCCTCCAAGGAGAGAGTTACTAGCCAATTATATTTGGGATATACAGACATATGGCTGTCACTGTCGTACAGTATTTCCAGGCAGGTGAGGTGTAGCTGATGCTGACAGAGGAGTCTTGCTTGACTCAAGGAGACCAATATTTGCTTTATTGATTTAGTGGCCTTTGGTAACACTCTCTGGCACTCCAGAGACCAACACACTTGCAAGTGTGGTCTCAATACATCTTTCCCATGCTTATAACAGGTCTTCAACAGCAGGACCTTACCACCTCTCTTCTTGCAGGTTTATAGGCAAGAAGCCTTTAACTTTTTTTTGGGGGGGGGCTTGGATACCCTGGCCAATATCTTCTTGGTAGAATAATCCATTGCTGACATCAGAGCTCTCCTGTATTAATATATTTTGCTTAATTGCACAGCTTATAAAGACTTTAGTATTATATTTGGCTCTGAATAGAGAATAATCTTTTCACAGTTCCTACGTCTATCAGTCAATTAAAAGGGTAGTTATACCTGTTTTATAAGAGATTACCTCTATAACAGTTGGCCTTAATTTACAGTTAGAGAATGACTTCATTACCATCATGTTTTTCTTTGTTCTATGAAAAGGAGTTAAGAAAGTCTCTCATATTAAAACTTTGCGGCACCTGGAAGGTAAAGTTTATAAGGACTCATTATAAACAATTGTTACAAATAGGATCCACAGAGATGTTTGATACCTGTAGCAGTCTGAGGCTTTTCTTCCTTTTAATGTTTAGATGGGCCAACTTCTCTGCTGGTATTTCTTGGTACATCCTGCACAATGCAAAGCTGTAGCTTTTCTTTCTCAGCCATTAAGTTGGGGACGTTTTGACCTGTGGGAAGATGCAAATCTTTTCCCATAGTTTTAAGATTTAAGTTGAAAAATTTGACAAAAGGTTTAATATATAACTGTATCCCCCCTTTTTTATTTTAAGTTTTTATTTTTTGACCCATGAATCTCAAAAAGGCAGTTGTAGTACATATACCTATAGGCAGGAATCAAGGTGTAAATTTTCATTAAATTTACCCAAGCCGTTTTGGGTGACTGTATGTTGTTAATTTGGGAAGCAAACTTAATTCCTTAAGTTAAATTATCCTATAGGTAAAAGAAAATATTACAAGATGATACTGTACAACACAAAAATTATAGAGAACATTTGTATACATTAATCCCAAAGTTGTTGTTACACAAATTTTAAGTAAAACAAATGTGGACAACAATTTATATTTCCAATTAGCTTAAATGTATTATCATTTTTATTAAAACCCTTTTAATAAACGTTGTTTAATATAGACATTTTTACTTTTACTAAGTCCTAAAATACCATATAATGTGTAGACAAAATTTGGGCAAGTTTAGATACTTGTTAAACTCCTATCAATTAAATATACATTAATCGAATATAGACCCCTGTCCCCCTCCCAACACTCCCAGTTTCACCGTTTCAGTCAGTTATTTGATGCAGTCTTTTCTGTTGATGTTATTGTTGTTCTTTCCAATATGCATCACTACCCAAAGAAATATTTACAACTGGGTTATTGGCACTAGCATCCACAGATGAGGGATACCATTCGTCATTTGTTTATCTGGGACTGTGTTACTTCACTTAACATAATATCTTCCAGTTCCATCCATTTACCTNAAGTCTTCCAAGGGTTCTCCACACTGCTTTCTATAGTGGCTGTACAAGTTTACATTCCCACCAGCAATGGATGAGTGTTCCCCTTTCCCCACAATCTCTCCAGCATTTGATATCATTTGTTTTCTTGATCCTAGTCAGTCTTATTGGAGTGAGATGATATCTTAAAGTGGATTTGATTTGCATTTCCTTAATGATTAATGATGTTGAACACTTTTTAAGATGTTTCTCAGCCATCTCTAATTCCTCACTTGTGAAGTCTCTGTTCAGCTCTTTGCTCCATCTTTTGAGTGATTCATTTGTTTTCTTTCTTCTTTGTTTTTTGAGTAGTTTATATACTCTGGAAATCAATGCTTTGTCAGATGTATCTGCGGTAAAGGTTTCCTCCCACTCTGTGGGTTTTCTCTTCGCTTCCTTTATTGTTTCTTTTGATGTACAGAAGCTTTTGAGTTTAATGAGGTCCCATTTGTCAATTGTCAGCCTTAATTCTTGACCAGCTGCTGTCTGATTTAGGAAGTCTTTTCCTATGCCTATGTCTTGTGGTCTGTTGCCAAGTTTTTCTTCTATAACCTTCAGAGTTTGGGGTTTCACTTTGAGATCTTAGATCCATCTGGAACTGACTTTTGTACAGAGCAAGAGGTAGGGGTTTAATTTCATTCTTCTACAAGTGGTGATCCAGTTTTGCCAACACCACTTGCTGAAGATGCTGTCTTTTCTCCATTGTGTCTTCTTGGCTGCTTGTCAAATATGAGGTGGCTGAAATTGTATGTGCTCAGGTTTGGATCTTCAGTTTTGTTCCATTGGTCAACAGGTTTGTTTTTGTGCCAGTACCAAGCTGTTTTTGTTTTTTTGTTTTTTTTGTATGTGTATGAATGTACTGTCTGCATGTAGGTTTCTGCACACATGTCGTGTAATGCCACGGAGGTCAGAAGAGGGTGTTGGATTCCCCTGGAATTGGAGTTCTCCTGGAGTTGGAGTTAAAGACAGTTCTCAGCCACCATGTGGGTGCTGGGGATCAAACCCAGGTCCTCTGCAAGAGCAGTTGGCGCTCTTAACTTCTAGGCCATCTCTCCAGGCCCCCAAGCTGTTTTTTTATGACTATAGCTCCGTAGTATAGTTTGAAGTCTGGTATAGAGATCCCTCTGTATTGCTCTCTTCACTCAGAGTTGCTTTGGCTATTCGGGGGCTTTTGTTTCTCCAAATGAAATTAAGGATTTTTTTCCAGACATGTGAGGAAACTCTTTGGGATTTTAATTGGGATTGCATTAAATCCGTACAAGAGTTTGGGTAAAATGGACATTTTTACTATATTAATTTTCCCAATCAATGTGCATGGGAGGTTTTTCCATCTTCTGATGTCTTCTTCACTTTTCTAATTCAGGGGTTTAATTTTTTTGTTGTAGAGATCTTTGGTGGCTTTGGTTAGGTTTGTTCCTAGGTATTTTATTGTTTTTGAGGCTATTGTATGTGGGAAGGTCTCCTTGTATTCCTTCAGTAGTTTGTTGTTGTTGTAAAGAAAGGCTACTGATTTTTCTAGATTAATTTTGTATCCTGCCACATTACTGAAGCTCTTAATCATTTCTAGGAGTTTTCTGGTGGAGTTCTTAGCATCCCTTGAATAAATGATCATATCATCAGCAAAAAGGGATAGTTTGACTTCTTCTTTTTCAATAAGAACTCCTTTACTTTCCTTTTCTTGCCTTATTGCCCTAGCAAGTGTTTCAAGCACTATATTGAAAAGGAATGGTGACAGGCGGCAGACTTGATGAATACCTACCTTTAAAGGGAATGCTTCTGTGCGGCAGCCATATGTCTGTATATCCCAAATCTAATTGGCTATTAGCTCTCTCCTTGGAGGAATAACCCACGGCTGATGCCACAAGCTTACATCCTCTAATGGTTAGGAGATGTTATAAACCACACGAAGACCCTGCCATACTTAACAGAAGAAAATGTAATTCATGGAGTAACATACCATCCAAACATCTGTGTCTATACTAAAGTAACTTGCCATAACAATTAGTACTGTTTAAATACCTATATATCTAATTG
>VZQC01014231.1:1743827-1761187 GCA_009823505.1 Rhizomys pruinosus | reverse complement strand
GACCACATCCTGGGACACAGAAGAAACCTCTACAAATACAAAAAGATTGAAATAATTTCATGCATCCTGTCAGACCACAGTGCAATGAAGCTCAACATCAACACCAGGACAAGCCCTCCTGCCTACAAGAACACATGGAGACTAAACAACACACTCTTGAATAATGAATGGGTCAAGGAAGAGATAAAGAAAGAAATAAAAACATTCCTGGAACTGAATGACAATGACAATACAACACAACAAAACCTATGGGATACCTTAAAAGCAGTCCTAAGAGGGAAATTTATAGCCCTGGGTGCCTACATTAGAAAAACAGAAAGAGCACAAGTGAATGATCTAACACTACAGCTAAAAGCACTTGAGAGGCAACAACAGATGAACCCTAAACGCAACAGACAGGAAGAAATAACAAAAATCAGAGCAGAAATCAATGAAATAGAAACAAAGAAAACAATACAAAAAATCAATGAAGCCAAAAGTTGGTTCTTTGAAAGAATAAACAAGATAGACAGACCTCTAGCCCAGTTAACAAAAAGAAAGAAGGAACAACTCCAAATCAATACAATCTGTGATGAAAAGGGAAATATCACAACGGACAAGGAAAAGATCAAGAAAATTATATGGGAATATTACAAGAACCTATATTCTACCAAGTTTGAAAATCTAGAAGAAATGGATGAATATCTGAAATCTTGGGAATCACCAAAGCTTGGCCAAGAAGAGACCAGCAGCTTAAACAGACCCATAACATATGAAGAAATAGAGGATGTAGTAAGAAGCCTCCCAACTAAAAAAAGCCCAGGCCCAGACGGTTTCACAGCAGAATTCTATAAAACATTTCAAAAAGACCTACAACCATTATTACTGAAACTGTTTAGAAGTATACAATCAGAGGGAATTCTCCCAAATTCCTTCTATGAAGCCAACATCTTTAGCTATAGGGAAATGCGACTTAAAACTACTTTGAGAATTCATCTTAACCTATTCAAAATGGGAAATATCCAAAGAACAAGCAAAACAAAATCTAGTTTTGGTGTGGAGAAAAGGGAACATTAATTCACTGCTAGTGGAAGCACAAACAGTTGCAGGCGGCATGGATATTTCTCAGAAAATGTGAAGACTTCTCAGAAGTTTTGAACTTGATCTATCATATGATCCAGCCATCCTACTCTAGGGAATATACCCCCTAGACTCTATATACTACTCCAAAAATATCTGTTAATCTGTTTATTGTTGCTCCTTTCATAACAGCCAGTAATTGGAAACAAGATGTCAATCAATTGCTGAATGGATAAGGAAGATGTGGTATATATACACTGACCTCTTAAAAATTATGAATTTTGCAGGTAAATGATAGAACTGGAATCAATCATACTGAGTGAGGCAACCCAGACCTAGAAAGAAAAATGACACATATTGTCTCTCATAGCTGGATGTTAGTTTTGAAATCTTAGATATACACGTTTCTGACCAAAAAGATCAGAAAACTAATACAACGTTCAGGTGAGGGGACTTCATGGGACTGGAGAGACTATGCAGTGATATAAAGTGAGACAGGGGAATAATAAATGGAAAGTGTTAAACGGGGTGGGGAATGGGAGGGCCAGGCAGAGAAGGAAGTATAGGAAGGGATAAGTAACACTAAAGGTTTTTAGAACCAACATATAGAAACCTACCATTATAGAAAATACTTAATGCATATACATATATATATTATAAAAAGATAAGGAGTGAGTTACCTTTTAAAAGGGGAGACATTGTCACTACTAAACTATAAGCTAACAAGGTAAAAGCCCAAAACCAGAACTTTGAAGCTGTTGACCAGGGGTCCCATAAACCCTCAAACAATACTGGCCATGGTGTCTGTCCTTGGTTAGCCACCAGAACTTGATGGTAAGGTCCTATTGCTGAAGACACTACATACATGAGCTGTGAGAAATCAAGCTGGTATTGATTTCCAAAGTTCATATTTATTTATTGGCTAGCTTTCATAGCCTTGGAAGGAGCTATGCATGCTAGGAAAAGATTAACCATTAGCCTTTCTCAGCTGTGAATCTTGTGAGCTACAACACCAACCTGCTTGGCAAGATATATCCACAAGTGCAATAGTGGCTATATACATACATATAGATATATATATTCCCAAATTTTATCAACATGATGTTAGTACATGAATACACTTATTTTTATATGATTAGACTATATTTTCTTATGAAAAACTAATCAGAACTTTCTATATATTTTATATTTTTCAAGAAAAGGCTAATATTATTTTACATGATATTTAAGACAATGAAAATATTAGTTTGTGAGAAATTAATTTTAAAAATAACATTCTGAAAATTTTCTTAAATTATCAATAATTTTACAATGTATCTAGTTGAATATAATACCCAATATCCTTAGGTAACTTAATATCTTGGACTAATATTGACTGAATTAAGGAATAATGATTGGATACCCAGATGATTTTTAAGTATAATTACATTTTAAAGCTAGGTTATGGAATATAATTTAAATGTATACACATTTGAATTCTATGCTGATATATATGCTTATATCTTTGGTTTACATTGATAAACATGTTTAGTTTTTCCAGTGTGAAAAATTTGTAGAAAGTAATTTAATAGTGGTAGAAGTTGTGTTGCATGTGTCCATAAACTTTGCAAACTAAAAGGATCAGTTTACTACATCTCAATTTTCTCGAAAAAAAGAAGCTAATTATTTGAAAGTTAATTTAAAATATAAAATGAGATAATACTGGAAACAAGGGTGGCAGAAAAGTATGATAATTTGGCAAAATATGTTATTGTTCAAAATTAAAACTTTGTCCTAAGCTATCTGGTTGTTCCAGATAGCTTAAGACAAAGTAAATGTAAAATCTGAAGAGGATAACGAAGAACTTACGAAAGGGTTCTAGAAAGATGCTCACAATAAACAAAAAAGAGAGAGTGATCTATTAGGTTTATAATTCCTGAAGTGAAAAAGAAACAAAGTGTGTTAAAAATATAATTGCTAGCTGGGCACCAGTCCGTAACACATATGACAGGATGTATGAAATCCAGTGCAGGGTATGTGTGGGAGTGTGAATGAGAGAGGGGTCTAAAGATGATTCAGATTTACTGTATGAAATGCACAAAAGTCAATTATAATATACATTAAAAGTCAAATATTGTTGAATATTACAGTCTCTAACTTTATTCTTTCTTTACATTTTGACAAATAGATCTTCAGACTTACATCATGAAACCTTACTATTTCCAACAGTGAAGACAAATCCATGCAAAGGATTTCTCTTAGATGGAGAAAATAAACACAGTGACCCATTCCTTGGGATAAACAAGAGATATTTAAAAATAAACCCGGCATGGTGGCACATGCCTTTAATCCTAGCACTTGGGAGGCAGAGGCAGGCGGATCTTTGTGAGTTCAAGGCCAGCCTGGTCTACATAGTGAGTTCCAAGACAGCCAGAGCTACTGGAAGAACTTGTCTCGAAAAGACCAAAAAAAAAAAAAAAATCTAATTGCTTTGTTTCTTTGTTGCCTGATATTGTGGTTTTAAAAAGTCTTTCCTGATTACATGTTTTCACATGGCCCATAGCTAAAAATTCAGAACAGACAAAAAAAAATTCAGAACAGAAAGGCTTTCTGTTTTTGCCTGTTTGTGTATATGTAATTGAGAAAAATTTTATCATTCATATAAATACATATTACTTCTCTTTTTTAAATTTTATTTATTTTTGTATGTGTATCAATGTACTGTCTGCATGTAGGTTTGTGCACCCGTGTTGTGCAATGCCTCGGAGGTCATAAGGGTGTCGAATTCCCCTGGACCTGGAGTTAAAGACGGTTCTCAGCCGCCATGTGGGTGCTGGGGATCAAACCCGGGTCCTCTGCAAGAGAGGTCGGCGCTGTTAACTGCTAGGCCATCTCTCCAGCCCACATATTACTTCTCTACTTGAGGATATTATTGATAGATTAGATAATAAAATACAATAAAGAAGCTGGGTGTGATGGTACAGGCCTTTAATCTCAGTACTCCCATGGGAGGTGGACAGGAAGATCTCTCTGAGTTGGAGCCAGCTTCATCTACATAGCAAGTTCCAAGCCAGCCAAGGCTACATAATGACACTCTGACACTCTGTTTCAAATACATAGGTACATACACACACACACACACACACACACACACACACACACACAGAACTTGATTCTGATTGGTTTAGAGATAGAGTTATATAAATTGGCTATTCTTAATATTCCTGGAAAGTAAGGTTCTTGAATCTCAAAAATTTTCAATTTGCTCTATTTAAAAATATTGTTTATAGAAACTAATATCTATACTTCATGAATTAATTCAAATTTGGATAATCTAGATAAATCTTTTCAAATAAGACAAACATAATATTTTTGGTGTAATAAAACACGTGTGTCTTCTCTGACTCATCAACATCTATGTTGTCTCTGATTTTTTAGGATGAGGTTAAGCCTGATATCTATCTACACTGATTATTCATCTACTTGGAGATGTTCTGTGAAAACTTGTACAAGCCTCTGATTGATAAAGTTAGTTTACTCATATTTAATATTGCTAATATTTAAATTACCAAAATCTAAATTTTTGTTTAACAAAGTAAAATCATGATTAGAACATGCTGTATTTCAATAGTAATCATGTTTCATAGCACATCAACTTGAAGATACTTTCAAAAATTGCTAACTTCTTAAAACCTAAGATTTATACTGAATGTAGTTAATATGTTTTCACTGGATACCTAGAAAATTTTCAAATGATTTGGGACACAAAAACATTAACAAGTAGGCTATAGAAAGTTGTGAGTTGTGCAGTCATGAGCTCAGCCTGTCTGTTGAAAAGTACTGTTGTATACAATGTAATTCAGAATTATCTGTCTCTTCTTTTTCTCAGTGCAGAGAACTTACAGTAATTAACAATACATGCCTGAATGAACCTCTGTGGGGCAATAGTGGCAAAGGGTACCATGTCTTCTGAAAGTTTTTCAGGATGTGTTCTGTTTCAAAAAAATAGTGGTTTTGTCCTAAGATAAAATGATTAGAAAGTTCATTAAAACATATAATTTGATTACCCTGGGTCAAAGTTAGCTAAGGTTTGATAGGTTTACTTATAAGACTTTTTTAAGAGCATGTGATGGTTAGTATTGATTAGCAACTTGATTGGATTAAGACATACCTTAGCTGTTAATGAAACACATTGGTGATGGAGGTCACTTGTAAAGATAATTTTCTGAGGCAAGAATATTCTCCCTGAATATGGGGTACAGCATCTCAGGCATCAGCTACTGGGCCGAAACAAAGGGAACAGGTATTTTCCTGAAGGCAGTTCTCTCCTTAGGCACCCACTACATTTTGTCACTCACAGCGATATAGTCTTTAAATCAAGTAACATTTAGAAACTGACAAACACATAGAAAAAAGATGACAAAGTGGTGTACTCTGTGATGATGTTTATGAAAAAAGGGCTTTGGAATAAGATATGAAAGTGAGGAAAGTTCAGTCTGCTGAAAGCTCCCAAGAAACTGGAACTATCTTCACAGGCACTACTGCCAGGGAAGGTCAGATGCAGCAAGAAATGAAAAGTTTTTATACTGTCCCAGCCACAAATTGGACAATGTTTAAATTGTTAGAAATAAAAGCCCGAATGCTATTCTTGCTACAATTGGATTTTTTTAAAAATTACTTATTCTTATTTTACATGTATGAGTGTATTGTTTGTGTGTTTGCAAGTGCCCTTTTATCATGCAATGCTCGTGGAAGTCAGAAGAAGGTGTTGGATCCTCTGGATCTGGAGCTACCGCTGGTTTTTACCCGTTATGTGGGTGCTGGGACTCCAACCCAGATCCTCTGCAAGAGAACCCAGCTCTCTTAAGTGCTGAGCCAGTTCTCCATCCTCTACATGAACTACGGAGGAAGGAATAAGGAGTCATGGTCCAAGAACAGCTCCTCACCCCTAAAGCTGCATCACGAAGGACCGCAGCTGCTGTTGCCCTGGAATGAGTCCACAGATGGGGGCTCACAAGATCAACACTACTGGAAACCGTAGGTCCTAGAAGAGAAGACACATTGCCTGACCCACCAGAGTGTGATGGCAGAGAAGAGCCCCAAGCACAGGCAAAGCTGAGAAAAGTACTTGAGAGGCCATAAATCATTGTAAATACCTAATATAATATAAAAAGAACAGGAAAAGACTTTCCAGTCCCAAAGAAGAGAACAGAAGTGGTTAAGTGGCTTTACCTGGTGGGCGGAGGAGATGCAAATACGATATGGCGTCCACAGTAGGTTTCAAGCAGTGACTGCTGACAGACCAGGTGGGACAAGCAGGTCAAAGTCAGTATCACGGCAAAAGCTGGGCCCCTCAGGCTTCACGTGATCCCAGAATGATGCACTGTTATAATGATGATGTAAGTCAGTCGTCTTGGAACTTACATGACATCAGGAGTAAAGACAATAAAATAAACGGTCCCTAACTGTTTCCACAGGCACAGAAAAACACAAGCATTTAACTGGAAGTAAATTAACAACTTTGAAGCAGTACGATTAGGGTGATTTAAAAAATAAAATTCATAAAAATATATTTTCTAAGCTACATTATGCTTAATTTTAGTAAGATCACATCTCTGAACACCTGCATTTGTGAATGTGAAATATTACACCCAGGTGAACTATATGAAGGGTGAAACCAGCAAAATTTCAGGAAGGGAAGATGGGTTTTGACTGAAATAAAACTGATAAAATACCTCTCAGATTATCCTGTAGTGATATCCTAGATGAAGTAAGTCCAGGGGCAGAGGAATTTGATTTTAAGGAACCAGGTGATTGATATGGGCTCCCAGGACCCTCCTTCAGAAACAAAGGATGGTGGAGTAGCTGGACCACATTTCCACAGATACTCCTTTCTCTTTGACTCTGCACAATTGCTAGCCAAATGTATGCAATGCTCTTTATCAGATACCTGCCTAAAAGAACTGTCCTGTGTGGGGTTGGAATTTTCAAGATATTATATACCAACAATCTGTTCATGCACCTCTATAGATATGAAGCAGATTAGGTTGAAAACCCACCCAGCGACTTGAAATTTAATATTGCTCATGAAAATTTAGGATCTTTGACTCCTGGGATTGTGCAGGCAACAAATCACAGTTCTCCTTACAAAGACACACACACACACACACACACACACACACACACACACACCACATACACCACAACCCTCCTATAGGTAGCAACAACTTTTTCACTTACCACAAGGATGATCACACTCTCTGGCTATTAACCTATCCTATCAGCCTACATAAAACCTCAGCTGGATGTTGTGGTAATGTCTGAAATCCTAGCACTCAGGAGGTTGAGGCAGGAGGATCTCTAGTTCAAGGTTAGCTTGGGCTATATAGTGAAACACAAACAAAATGTAAAAATCCTGCACAGGGAAGTGCAAATTGCTCACAGTTTGAAAGGCTCATGTCCTATGGAGGGAGCATCCTGGACCAACAGCAGACTCTGAAATAAAGGGAAATGGTGGCTGCACCTGGATAGCAGGCTTCATCCACGTGATGTTAACGGGCCCTTCTGACAAGATGGCAGTCTTATTGGGGGCCTCATCAATGCCTAAGTTGGCCCTGATGGACCAATAGACATCTTCTATTTAGGGATAAAGTTGGGGAACACAGGCCAAAGAGCAGTGTATTTTTTTTTAAATTTTTATTAATTTTATTTATTTCTGTATGTTTATGAATGTACTGTCTGCATGCAAGTCTGTGCACCCGTGTCGTGCAACGCCGCGGAGGTCAGAAGAGGGTCTCGGATTCCCCTGGAACTGGAGTTCTCCTGAAATTGGAGTTTCAGACGGTTCTCAGCCGCCATGTGGGTGCCGGGGATCGAACCCGGGTCCTCTGTAAGAGCGGTCGGCGCTCTTAACCGCTAGGCCATCTCTCCAGCCCCAAGAGCAGTGTATTTAAGAGACACAAATATTCACCATAACATTTATGTTTCAGAGTAAATTGGTGTTTATCATAGTTTCCTAACTAGAAACAAGGCTGTAAGAAGACAGTTTTAAAAATATTTTTATGAATTTTGAGCCTGGAGAGATGGCTCAGCAGTTAAGCACTAGCTGCTCTTGTAGAGGACCCTGATAGATTCCCAGCACCCACATGTAGGCTAACTGTCTGTAACTCTTGTTCCAGAGGATCCAATGCCTTCTTCTGACTTTACAGGCATTGCAGGACACGGGCACATTTATGTTCATATAGACAATACACTCCTACACATAAAATGAAAATAATAAAATATTTTTAAAATAAAATAGAATATTTTTATAATTTTTGAGAGTTTCATACAATGCATTTTGATCATATGGTCTTCTCTCCCAGCTCCTTCCAGATCTGCCCTGACACCTCCCTATCAGTCTAACTATGTGTTGATGTTTAATCCCATGGAGTCCAGTTTGTGTTACACACATACTTTTAAGTGTGGAACCTGCCTTGGAGTTTATGCAACTTATCAGAGATCACATACTTAAAGAAGACTGATTCTTCCTCCCCCAGGATTTATCAAATGCCAATAGCTCCTTAGCCAGGGAGTACTTGCTAAGGAGTGGGTACTGACACTTTGTTTTGTTATGAAAAATAGGATGGATTGGAAGAGGGTGACAGTAGGGTGAGTGTGCTAGAATGGGGCTGGCGTTGGCAGACAGCATAGCTTGTACCGCATTCCTGAGAGCACATCTTTAAAAGTACGATGATAGATTTTTTTCAATAAAGCACCTCTCTGGCCAATCAGGATTTCCAACCTCAGATTTAATCTCTGTTATATCTCTTTTTTCTTCCTGAGACATGCATGGTCTTAGTGTGTCCTTGAACTTGTGATCCTTCCAGGCCTCCAAGTGCTGAGAATACAGCTGTGGGCCATCCTGCTCATTTATGTATCTTCTTAGCTAATGATGGTTTGTTTACCTCAGCTGCAAATATGCAAAGGTCTGTGAGGAATGATTTTATATATATATATATATATATCTATAGAGAGAGAGAGATGAGATGAGAGAGATTTGTTTTGTTTTAGGCGGGGAGGAGGAGGACGACGAGGAGAAGGAGGAGAGTCTGTTACAGAGGACGCCGGTTCGATCCCCAGCACCCACATGGCGGCTAAGAACCGTCTGAAACTCCAATTCCAGGAGAACTCCAGTTCCAGGGGAATCCGATACCCTCTTCTGACCTCCGCGGCGTTGCACGACACGGGTGCACAAACTTGCATGCAGACAGTACATTCATACACATACAGAAATAAATAAAATTAATAAAAAAAAATTTAAAAAAAAAGAACTTATAATTTGCTGAAAGAGGAAAAAGCAGTCTAGTTCTTGGTGGCCTCGGACAGTGTGTCCTGCCCCTGTCCTCCCCCAAGGGCAAAGCCAGTAAGGAAGTCTGTGACAGCCTCCCAGCAATGTTCTCATGGGCTCAGGATGCAGATACCATTCCACTTCCACAACTCCAGTCAGTGGCCTGAGGTCTTTTAGCTCTGAGACTTCCCTTCTTTCTCTTTTTAAATTGCTTTGGGAGCCCAGTTCTACTAAAATACTCAGTCTGCCTGGTTTCGGACAAAGACGTATGGGCTCTTCTTGTGACCTAATCACACAGCACACTGACAGACCGACAACATGCTGCCCCCTCAAACTTGGATATTCACATCATTTGTTCACACTTATTTGGAGAAGAGATTGATAGCTGCCTGGGGGAAGGTTATAGAAAAACTCTGGCTGCTGAGCTGTGCTCGTTCTTCCTTGTTCCTCACCATCAGTTATGGTCAGGCATGTATACACCCTCAGCCAAGAAGAAACTCCCAATGTGTTCTGCTCTGACCCTCCTTGGTAATGAGCTAAATAAACACTTTAAGTTTTTAGGTGTCTCTCAAGCATGACTGGGGAAAGGAGGGTGTCCTTGGCACCTCTAAGAGGCCTTTGAAACATTTCTTATACATACAGAGTTCTCTACAAGAGACTGACTGTTCCTAGCTGTGAGTTCAGATAAGTTACTTAACCTGTCTGTTTCAGCTTCCTCATCAGTAAACTGAGACCATCAACCAACAACCACAAGCTGGTTGTGATGAGATTTTTAAAAGTCAATACAGTGCACGACACGGGTGCACACACTTGCATGCAGACAGTACATTCACACACATACAGAAATAAATAAATAAATTATAAAAAAAAGTCAATACAGTTCATGCACATACTGTATAAGGGTTTGGCTGTTGTTACTAGGACACCATGAGAAATTTGAGAAATTTCATTTCTATTTGCTGTTATTTTCAGAACTGTTCAGTTCTCCTGTTGGGTGTTTTGTTCTTTACGGACTGGTAGCTTAAGTGTTTGCTTGTTTTATTTTGTTTTTTATCATGTCAGATGGATGATGCAGAAAATCAAATTCCACACAAATTTGCAGAGAGATTATGCACATTTGTCTAGATCTAAATTAAAACTTGCTTAAATATAGTATGTGGTGGTGCACTCCTTTAAACACATCACTTATGAGGCAGAAGCAAGTCGATCTTTGTGAGTTAGAGGCCAGCCTGGTCTACCTAGCGAGCTCCAGGCTAGCTGGGAGTAAAGAGAGACCGGTCTCAAAAAGACCAAAAGAAATGAAGCTTCTGTCCACAGTGAGCAGAAAAATCTTCCTTGCAACACACTCTTGTTACTCATCCATTCTGCCCCAGTGTATGGGCCAATCAACCACAGACACCAATCGACCACAGAGAAAACTCTCTGAACCAATAAAAATTCCTCTCAAGCTGTTTATGCATGTTATTTTGGTCACAGTGACAGAAAGCAAACTCATAAAACAATTCTGATAGAAGTGACTTAAATGTTTCAAAGTCTGAATTCTTTAGGCTATTATTTAAGTGTATTTGTGTTCCAATAGTTTTTCTAAATATTTCACATATTTTCAGGCATTGATCATTATATCAGAGGAAGAGTTTGGAGTGATGAGCAGGAAGGAGCACGGTATGTGACAGTTTTCATTCCCCATTATAACTCTGGTTACATCCTGACCATCTGCAGCATCTCTGAGTGAGAGCTCTCCACCCATTTAATGCAAAGGTCCACAAAACCCTGGAAGAGATGAGAGGGTGCCATCTCTTTTATTAAGATCCTGTGCTGGGGCTGGAGAGATGGCTCAGCTGTTAAGAGCACCAACTGCTCCTGCAGAGGAGCTGGGTTCGATTCCTAGCACCCACATGGCAGCTAAGAACCGTCTTTAAGCCGGGCTTGATGCATTCCTTTAATCCTAGGACTTGGGAGGCAGAGGGAGGTGGATCTCTGTGAGTTCAAGGCCAGCCTGGTCAACAGAGTGAGTTCCAAGCCAGCTGGGTCTAGAAGGAGACATGTCTCAAAAAAAAAACAAAAAAAAAAAAAAAAAAAAGAGCCTGCTGCTAGTGGGACTGGAGATAAATTTCTTCCTGTTTTACATACAGTCTCTCGAAGTGTCACATTGACTTTGCAACCACACTTTAATAGCATGAAGATATGAAATAAGAGTAACTACCACTGTTTGAGTACGTACTATGCACCAGGCACTTAGGAGCCAATTCTCTCATTTAATTCTTGTTTGTTACGTCTATTTTATAAAGTAGAATATTGAAAATAAAAGAGGCAGATTTATTGAACATGGTTGGGGGAAATTTCACTTGGTCATACTTCTGGATGAAGAGAATCTGTTTTCTGTAGGGACTAATTCCATGATAGGTTATCCAGTCCCAAATGCTCAGCCCTAAACACATGCGCATGGAAGGACCACTAAACAGACTCTGTAGGTTGTATATATGTGTTGTATAACTAGCCATAGTAATTAAAGAAGAAGTTTGGACATGCAGAAGTGGGGGTAGAAGTGGGAAGAGTTAGAGAGGAGAGAGAGAGGTAGAAATGATATCAATTCAGTACTAATGTAGGAAATTCTCAAAAAATAGAGGTGTATATTTCTTTTTAAGCCTTAGACAGCGATAGGACTAAGATTGTAATATAAGTTTTTGGACTCCATGTTTAGCTTCTTTCCACAACATAATGGGAGACTGCTCTCCAATCCTCAAAATACCAATTTAGCTTTTTCCTTTGAGACACAATCTTGTGAGTTGCGCGTCACTGCCTTAGACTGGGTTCCTCAAGATGCTGACCTCGAATCCTAGACTGAGTACATAGAGTCAATGTGGGTGAGAATTTCAGTCAGGATGTTTAAGGGGTGGAGAGCATGACCAGAGCCAGACAAGAATCAATCACTGGCCAGGGGAGTTAGCCTGTCCAGTGTGGCTGTGGGCCCGCTGACCAGGGAGCCTGCTAAGCACTGCTTGGCATTTGATGAGTATACAAGCACCCTTGGAATATTCCCTTTTGAACACACTTGACTCCTTCACACTAGCAGCTAAGTTACTGTCACTTCCTGAGATCTCTTTCCCTTCAGCTCTCAGCCCATCTGCTCTGTAGTCTATAGAAGAGTCAACCTGGTCTTCAAAGTGGCTTCTCTCAACTTTCTGTGGTCTCCCTCCTGCCTCATTTTTATTTCATTACCTCTCAAGAAACCCTGTCTCAGAATGCAAATAAGGTTGCATTCTGACATAGAGAGGATAAAGACTTAACTACATGATTTTGGAAGAAGGGAGGGATATGTAGCTCACAGAAGTACATATACAGAAAGTATATCAGAGCCCTAGAACTGCTACACTAACTTTAGGAATAATCTAAATAATCTATGGGGTTATTTAAATTTTCTTTTAGAATGACTGTCATATTTAAAGTAAATTGAAATTTTGGAAGAGTAGCCTCCTGAACAAATGGAATTTATGTACTGGAATAATTAGTTTTTAGATTTCCAATTGTAAGTTGAAAAGTACAGGATTTTTGTTTTGTTTTATTTTATTTTATATGTATGAGTGTATTGCCTGCATGTGTGTTAGTGCACCTGTATCGTGCAATGCTTGTGGAGGTCAGAAGAGGGGGTTGGATCCCCTGAAGCTGGAGCTAAAGATGGTTGTTAGCTGCCACCTATGTCCTCTACAAAAACAGCCAATGCTCTTAACTACAGAGCCATCTCTCCAGCCCCCCAAAGTATAAGATTTCAAAGCACTTGAGATTCAAGTGGAATTTAATAGAGTTTTTACAGTGTCAAAGTATATACAAAGAGTTTACTTTTTGCTGACTAGATATTCAGAATTTAAAAATAGTATCTACTACACAATATTAATAAACTGACTTTAAATTTATTTAAGACAATTTAGCTAAGTTTATAAAAAGAAAAGAAGAAATAGAATAAAAAAATGTTTCAAAATTCCCTTGAAGGTGATCATTTAATGTTACTAGTCTTACAATTATAATAATGTTATTTTAGGTCAAACTTAAAAATATAAGGGAAAACTAGATTTAAAATTTTTCATGTTAATAAATTAAACATTAGTTTTTAAAAAGCATCCATCAATAACATTTCCTGTGTATCAGTCTTCTCTCTAGAACATTCACATACAAAATTAAGTTCATAGGAACTGGTCAAATGCAGAGAATAAGTGAGTATGAGGTGTCACATCATAGTGCAACCTCTATTCCTACGGTTGGGGAAACACCATGGAAGATGGGGTAGAAAGAATAAGAGCCAGAGGGACAAGACACCCACGGTAAATGCTAGTTAATGCAGTGTAGGTACAATAGAAAGCTGCACCAAAGAAATCTTCACAGTATGACAGTCTAACAAAAGCTGCATAATAACAAAACCAGCTGACACACCAAGGTGGATGGAGACATGTCACAGCATCCCACCTCAAGATGAAGAGCTATGGACAGTCAGTGGATACTGAGGAAGGGAGAATCAGTTTTCTCTAGGGACTAGCTCCCTGAGAAGTTAACTAATCCCAAATGGGCAGTCGTAAACACATGTATACATGAACAGCACTAAACAGACTCAGTACCACACACACACACACATATATATATATATATGTAATAACAAGGAAGAGGACAAGAAATTGAGAGGGAATGGAGGGACATGGGAGGAGTTGGTAGGGGGCTGGAAGGGATGGATGGGTGAAATTCTCAAAATAAAATGAAATTAAAAAAGAACTTCATGTGAGAAAGCGATGGCATTTATTATTATTATTATTATTCATCCTTGTATGTGAGTGTACACGTATAGTGTGTGTGTGCATGTGTGTGTGTGTGTGGTGAGAGGACAATTTTGTCAAGTTGATTGCCTCCTTCCACCTTTATGTGAGTTGCAGGAATCAAACTCAGATCATCAAGCTTTCACAGAAAGTGCTTTTTACACACTGAGACATCTCATAAGCCCAATGATACTTTTTAAACTTAAAATTATATTTATCTCCTCTTCCCAAACCTATATATTATATAAACACTTGGCAATAGTCTTAAAGATTTTTGACTTTAAGGTAATTGGTAAGGTAAGTGGAAAAAATGAAAATCAGACTATCCAAGGAATTTTAAAAGAAATATTCTTGAAGTTAATGTATGCTGCATGTGTCAGTATTTCGCCAACTGAGGGCTCCCAGGGAGGCAGCAGCAGCTGAGACCTTGCTGGAAAACAAATGCCTCACCATCTCTCTGCAGACATCTAGAACAAGAATTCTAGGAACAGACTAAGAAATCTGATTCTGAGCCCCACTATGAGAATCTGTACTATGCCAGAATTTGAGAACCCCTTTCATATATCATTATTTCTACAGGATAAGTGCTGACAAGAAACGTTGATTATATTTCAACTAAACCATAGATTTACCAAAATTTCACTAATTCCCCCAGTAATGTCCTTTATGTTTCAGAATCCAAACCAGAGCTCTATATTATATTTATTAATCTTGTCTCCTGTGTGTGTTCAGGTTTCTGCCAATCCCTCCTGCTTTTCTTGTTACAGAACTTGGCGTTTTGATGGATATTTGTCAGGTATTTTGTCAAATGTCCCTTATGTGAGGTTTGTCTGGTGTTTTCCTGTGATGAGACTGGGATTGCAAATGTTTAGGGGCAGAAAGAGGAGGTGCTCTTCTCCTTGTAACCTATGGATAGACTTGTGTTCCTGGGGATAGGTAACTTTTACTATTTAGTTAAGAGATGTCAGCCAGATTTCCTCACTCTAAAGTTATTTTTTTCCTTGTCAGTACTTTAGTACTTGAAGCAAGTAACAAAGTCCAGTTAGAAGGCAAGGGAGGGATATTAAGCTCTGTCTTCTGAAGGCGTTAGTATCTACATATAGTACTAAAAGGATTTCCACCCTTCATTGAATGGCTGGGTTATAGCTGTAGAAATTCATGATGAAGCTGGGCGTGGTGGCACATGCCTTTAAATCCTAGCACTCAGGAGGCAGAGGCAGGCAGATCTTTGTGAGTTCAAGGCCAGCCTGGTCTACAGAGTGAGTTCCAGTCCAGCTGGGGCTACAGGGAGACCCTGTCTCAAAAAGACAAAAAAAAATTTCATGATGTTTCTTTCAGTCTCTTGGGGATAAACTAACGTGACCTCTGTTCTTTTCTCATATTGTTATAGCTTTGGTCACCTCTTTCGGTATGACCCTTACATTTTGCTTTACCCTGTTTCACTTTTCCACATCGCAATGTGCTCCAAATTTCTTATTCTGTACTACTTCTTCTCAGTCCTATGATCAACCATCTCTTCAAGGAGACTTCATTTCTTTAGCTGGAGAATAGTAGTTAGTAGCTAGGATCTATGCTCATTTCCACAAGGCTTTCATTAATTCTAGGCCCCTGTCAGGGCAGAGTTAGGAAATATACATGCTGTGGTTTGAATGAGGTGTCCCCATAGGCCCCAAGTATTTGATCACTTGGTCATTTTGTGGTACTGTTTTGGGAAGGTCATGGAATTCTTGGGAAATGGGGTCTTGCTGGAGGAAGCACGTCATTGGGAGTGGGCTTATGGAATTCATAGCATCTCCCATTTGCAGTATCAATCTCTCTTTCCTGTTCCTGCTTGGAAATAGGAGCACTTAGCATTCTGCTCCCGCCACCTCTGTGCAGTCTTCCCACCATGTTCAACTCGTATTCCTCAAGGACCAAACCCCAAAACTCTTTCTTCTATAAATGGATCATAGTGCTTTTTCACAGCAACATAACAGTAACTAACACATGTGCTTCTAAGGGTTTTGGTATATATATATTGCCAAATTCCTTTCACTCTTTTGAGCTTTTATATCACTAGAAGAAAGCACATTCTCATATACCTTTATCAAAAAAGAACATTATGATTTAAAGTTTAGCAAGTTGATAAGTAAAAAAAGAATACAGCCATGCAATTTTATTACTGTGTCAATTAAATGTTTTCCATATATTCTTTCATTTTTCTATTATTGGTCATTTTCTAGGTACAGAGAATGACACTATTTAAACATATGCTGTTTAGGTAGGTGTTAAGATGACAGAAAAGGTACATATTAATAGCCATGTCTAGGAAGCCTCGGGGTTTAATTTTATTTAGGAATGGGGATAGAAACTAATCAGTTATCTCTTTGAACTTCAGCTCATGTGAAAAGACAAGTTTTAGAAAAAAATCCTTTAGAGTAGAATGGAGAATTTGGAAAAACTCGGGCTGACCTCCAATGTGTTGAGAACTGTCAGCAAGCACTAGCGTCTTGCCAGTCTATGGCAAGGGTGGGGTGATGTTAAGCTCTGCTCCCCTCTCACCAACAAAGTTATGATGATTTCTAAGGGGCAAGAAAATGACAGACACTTTCCTTTGAACCTAGGCGAGGCATATGAATTTTGCTATACTGAACAGAAAGTGAAGATAGAATCTTAACTTAAAATGTGTTACAGAAGATTATAACCAAATAATTCATTTAATTATATATTTTGCTTTTATAATACATTATTTTTTGTATTTTTGTGTCTTTCTTTTTTTGTTTTTATTTGGTCTTTTTGAGACAGGGTCTCCCTGTAGCTCTGGCTGTCCTGGAACTCACTCTGTAGACCAGGCTGGCCTTGAACTCAGAGATCTGCATGCCTCTGCCTCCCAAGTGCTAGGATTAAAGGCCTGCACTACCACACCTGGCTATTTTTGTGTCTTTCAAACAGAACATCTCAGTTAATCTTCCTCATCATTCTACCCCTTCCCCACTTTCACTTTCCTATAGCACCTATAGGAAAGCCTATCATGTCAAGTTAGTATCCCCAGATGATACTTTATTTTTATAATATTTTCAAATATGCTCATAAACTTCAGCATGTAGTTGAAAAAGGAAACAGGACAGGTGCTGGGACCAGAGGGGCCGGTGCTAGTGGCCTGCACCTTGGTGCGGGCGGGAGTAGTTACCTGGGCAGGCATCTGCCGCCTCTGC
>VZQC01014231.1:1724622-1739349 GCA_009823505.1 Rhizomys pruinosus | reverse complement strand
AAAAAAAGTCCTTCAATTTCATTTGGAAAAAAACAAAAATCCTGAATAGCCAAAGCACTCCTGAGTGAAAAGAGCATACAGGGGAGATCTCTATACCCGACATCAAACTTACTACAGGGCTATCGTCATAAAAACCAGCCTGTACTGGCACAACAAAACAGAACCAGTTGCCCAATGGAAAAAAAACTGAGATCCAAACCTGAGATCATACAATTTAAGCCACCTCATATATTTGGCACGGGGGCCAAGAAGACACAAATGGAGGAAAGACAGCATCTTAAGCAAGTGGTGCTGGCAAAATTGCTCACCCCTTGTAGAGGAATGAAATTAAAACCCCTACCCCTTGCCATGTACAAAGGTCACTCCAGATGGACCAAGACCTCAACGTTGAACCCCAAACTCTGGAGTCTGATAGAAGAGAAACTTGGGAGCAGACTACAAGATGTAGGTTTAGGAAAAGACTTCCCAAATCCGACAGCAGCCCGAAAACGCCCATAAGATCAACAATTGACAAATGGGATTCATTAAACTCAAAAGCTTCTGTACATGAAAGAAAACAATAAAGGAAGTGAAGAGAACACCAAAGCGTGGGAGGAGGAACCTCACTGAGGGACCACATCTGACCCGCATTAATCTCCAGAGATAAACTACCTCAAAAAACAAGAAGAAAGAAAACAAATGCAAACACTCAAAAGATGGAGCAAGATCTGAATAGAGGACTTCACACAGGAGGAAATAGCAATGGCCGAGAAACATCTTAAAAAAATAAGTAAAAAAAAAAAAAAAAAAATTAAGGAAATGCAATTAAAACCCACTCTGAGATATCACCTTATCCCAACAAGACTGGCTAAAATCAAGAAAATAAATGATATTAAATGCTGGAGTGGATGTGGAAAAAGGGGAATGTCCATCTCTGCCGGTGAGAACGCAAACACATTCAATCACTATGGAATGCTGTATGGGAATTCTCGAAAATCTACAAATAAATCTACTGTATTATCTGGTTATACCACTTCTTATACCCAAAAGACTAATCCTTCTCCAAAGATACATGCACAGCTATGTTTAAATTGCAGCTTGTTTCATAATAGCAAAAAGTGGACCGCCCAGGTGCCCCTCACGAACGCAGTGGATGAGAATAATGTGTGACACATGCTCAACAATGGAGTTCTATTCGCAGTTAAAGAATGATGCGTTATGAATTTTGCAGGTAATGGCTGGAATGGATCAGAGATATGCTGCTGGTGAAGTACACAGTCCCAGAAAGAACAAACGCAAAATGGGGTGTCCCTCATATGTGGATCTTAAGTACCAATAACCGATATAACATTCCATTTTCATGGGAGAGTGATGGCTATGTATTAAAGAACAACAACAGAAAGAACTGCATCAGAAATGGACTGAAATGGTGCATTGGGAACGGGGGGAGGGGGGGGTGAGGGACACTGGTGTATATCCGATTACCGCATATTTAATTGACATGAGTTCAACAGTCCAGTTTTGCCTAGACATCTGTCTACAGGATCACGGTGTTTTAGGACTTACGTAGAAAGTAAATATGTTGTATTAAACAACATGGTTTACAGACTCTGATTAAAAATGGTAATGATCCGAGTTAAATGGAGATATAATTCACTGTTGTGTAACAACTATTTATAGTGGGTCCTGATGAAACTTACTTTCTAGGTGCCACGAAGGTTTTGATATGAGAGACTTTCTTGTCCTCCCCCCTAGAAACAAGGAGAATTGACGATGAGGGGTGTTGCTCTCCAACTGTAAATGGGACTAAACTATTATAGAGGTACTCTTTCTGAAAACTGGTAAACTGGGCCTTCTTTAATTGACACTTAGACATAAGAACTGTGAAAGGATATTACTCTGTTTCAGAACCAAATATAACACTAAAGTCCATAAACTATGCGCTTAAGCAAAATATATCAATACAGGAGCTCTGACATCGTAATGGATTATTCCACCAGGGAGATGTTGGGCCAGGGGATCTAAGGTCCCACACAAGGTAAAGGCTCCTTGCCCTCTAAACTGGGATACCTGCAAGAAGAGAGGCGATTAAGGCCCTGCTGTCAAATGACCTAAGATGTTAACCATGGGAAAAGATGCATGAGACCCATATGCACGTGTACCGATGGCCCCTGGACCAGAGAGTGTTACCAGGTCACTAAACCAAAACAAAGCAAATACGGGTCTACTTGAGTCAAGCAAGACTCCACCATCCAGCACCAGTACACCTCACCTGCCTGGAAATATGTGCAGCAGAGACAGCCATATGCCTGTTCATCTCCCAATCTAATTTGGCTACTTTGGCTCTCTCCTTGGAGGAATGACCATGGCTGATTCCAAAGCTAATTCTCTAAAAGGTTAGGAGATATCATAAGCCACAGTAAGACCCCGTCATATTTTAACAGGAAAAAATGTCGGTTCGTGGATCAACATCTCATCTAAACTATATGTCTATAACAAAGTAACCTACCATAATATTAATGCTGCTTAAATCCTATATATCTAATTGCTTGCTTCATTAGTAGGATCGAAAGGTTATCCTCCTGGACAGACTGTCAGCCCATGAAAGGAAAACAGCCAGAATTGACCAGACCAGACAACAGCTCCAGAGAGAGTGGACTGTTCTGCTTCTCATCCACTGTGCCCCTATTCTAAGCCAGGGAATAATCTGCGGAAGGGGGGCGGTTGTAGAATGTAAGGGCTGCGATTGGGGTGAAGGGTGAAACTACAGCAATGTAGTCTGACCTCATTTGATTAACCTGATTGAACTACCAACCCTCATCCCCCGCTGGAAGGTGGGGCTGTGGGTGTTTGGGCTACAACACGCCTGCAAATTGGTTATACATGAAGGATGCTTGTGTACTCATGGATTATCACGTATAGCTAAAAAAATGGAAAAAAAAACTGAGAGAGATATGCAGGACAGTCATGGCAGAATGCATGATCTCGGTTGGGGTGGGGGTGGGGGTGAAGGGAAGGGGAGATATGCCTGAACTGAATTGGAAAATGATGTATGAAATGCACAAAGCATCAATAAAAAAAATGTTGAGAAAAAAAAAAGAAAAAGGAAACAGGACAAAGGAGCAGGAGGGAGATAAAGGAAAATGATGCTAAATACAGTATCCACATGTATGAAGTTGTCATAGAGTAAATTTTTAAACACTCTTGCATAAGGAAAAGAGTCTGATAGGCTCTTGATTCTCTGTTATAGGATAACTCTATTTAGACCCTCTTTTGTGTGTATATGTGTGTGTGTGTGTGTGTGTGTGTGTGTGTGTGTGTGTGTAGCTTCTATAGTAGTGGGTTTCCATATAACTTTTAAAAAGGACTTCAGTGTTCATTCTCCTTCTCTGTACTGCCTCCTCTGCCCTGTCCTGTAATGGTCCACCAATTTAACCCTTCCTATTCCATTCCCTTTCATCCTTTATATCACTGTGTTATATCTCCCTACCCATGAACTAGCCTACACATTGCCCCTCACTATCTCCCAGGCTCTATGGATTTTCCAATTGAAATACAGATGAAAGGTTCAAAGCTAACATGCACTTGAACAGGAACAATGATGTTTGTCCTCCTGGCTCTGGATTGCATCACTCAGGATGACTGCCTCCAGTTCCATTCATTTACCTGCAGATTTTATAATTTTGTTTTTCTTAACAGCTTTATTGATTTATTGTTATAACTATATATTATTGCACCTCTCAACTCACTAGCAAAGCTTCTTCTGAAGCAGATGACAACTAACTCAGAGATCCATCCTGGTCAATGTTCAGAAAATAAATACTGTGGAGTTGCTCAGCCATAAATGGGACACCTATGTCACACCCTCTCTTCCCAAGATTCAGGGATCATTTCAGAAGAAGGTACAGAAAAATTTGTGATAGCCAGAGGTAGTAGATGAATACAAGGAAATGTTAATTTCCCGACACAGCAGGCCAATTGCAAATATGAGTCCACCACATTGTGACAGCCCTCACAGGAACTGTGAAAGCCCAGACCAGACAAAATTCCCAGGATGGCAGGGTAATACGGACAAGGAGCCCCAGCCCTAGATGAAGACATCTTGGAAGGTGACAACAGCTGCTGACAGAGGGAAAGTCAGCTTTCTTTAAGGGTATTATGCTGGATAGGTTGACCGCACTCCAGGGGATTAACCCACATTCAAGAGTATTTGTGGGACACATATTAAACTTGATAGGCTTTAAAAAATGTAATAGAGTCATAGAAAACATGAAGAGGGGGAGCTAAAAAACTGGGGTGGATCTGAAAGGACATGAGGTATGTAGAGGGTCTGAATATGATCAAAATAGATTGCATGATATTCTCAAAGAAATTAGAGAAGTAACACAGACTTGGAAAAACAAATGCTGTATATTTTCCCTTATTTGTGAATCCTGGTACCAAATCCTTCTATGTGAGTATGTATCCTGATGTAAAAGGAACCAGGAAAATAGAAAGGAATAAGGTAGATAAAAAGAAAGAAGGAACCAGAGAAAGGATGATATTAAAAGAGGAATGTATAAAATGGGGATATTTTAAATGGGAAGGAGAGAGGGATGGTTATACAAGGAATTATGGGGACAAAGAGGAAGAAGGAGCCCAAGAGAGGTGGGATCATAATGAGACAGGAATTATCAAGGGAAAAATGGGGGAAATGGAGATACTTCAAAAGTGGAGGGTGTGGAAGGAGGGTTAGACAGGGAGAAAGTGAGGAGAGATAAATAATGCTTTGCTAGTATAAAAATACCAGAGGGACTCAAATTAGTCCCAAAACCTACTGAAAAAATTACATACATAGCTGACAGCTACCTAACAAGAAGCAGTGCCAGACAGGAGAATCCTGCCTTTGAATTGTTAGCCAGAGTAGAACAGGGGACTCCCAAAATTACACGGGCTATTGTCACAGCACTTGATTGCCTCTCAGAACTTGAGGGCAAGACTTTGGAACCAAGATTTGGAGCAATGGAGCTTGAACTGACCGGTAAGCCACATCTTCTGGAGGCTAGCACTCATAGCTTTGGAGAGAACTATGCAAGCCGCTAAGGGAAAACATCAATTGATGCTCCAGCTCCAGCTTCATGGCTTACTATACATATCAATGCCTGGGACAGCATACAGTATTGGTGCAGTAGTGGCATTTTGTATTGGGGTCAACCAACAGCTGCCTAATTGGTCTCAAAGCACACTCAGTGGGAGAAAACTTATATGTGATATTGTAAAGCCAGGCAAATTCACATAGCTGGACAGTTCATAGCTCTTAGACACTTCTTGACATCTAAAGATGAACAAGGCTGTGAGTAATCTATTTCATTTAATTTTAAGTGTTTTGAGGAATTCATAGACTGAGAAGCATGATTTCAGATGTTTGCAGGTACCTGTATTCAGGTTAGGAGATGTCATATGTGCCCTTGAAACAGTAGTATACAAAAAAGAATGCAAGAATAGTGGCATTGTAAACTTGGACTCTAGGAAATCAGTGCAAGAACGAGTGTGAGCATAAATAAAGGTGAGGAAAGTCTTTGGAGGAGATGGGACTCCCATGCTGGATGTTTAAAGAGGAGTTAAGATTTCAATAAGTAAGGAGGAAGTAAAGAATAATCCAGGAAAGAAAAACACAGACAAGAATTAGGACACGGGAGGACCTAAGGCAGAGAAGCACCTTATTCAAGTGGAAAAGCATATAATGAAGACAAAATAGCAATGGTATACGTCTGGCTCTTACTACCTGTCTCCAGTGAGAGGCAGAGACCTCCATTCTGCTCAGAGTCTACACAAGAGTCAGAGTGAAAGATCAGTTACTACTGGGGGTCTTGTCAATAACTGTGCCTAAAGGAAATAGCCCTGGAGGGTCACTTTTTACCACTTTGCTGTAATGGCCAAAACTGACAGAAGTCACTTCTATTTAAATCCTTTTTGGTGGCCTATCCCCAAATGAGGAACTTTTGTTTTGAACATTTGGCAAACATAAGCCCATCACAACAGGCAGAAGGAGAATTTATCAGGATGGGAAGTACCAGCCTAGTAAGACTCAACCTGCAGATATACTACAAGTCAACAGAATCAAGATTCCAACTACAGAATCCTGAGAGATGGCAGAACTTAGCTCTTCATCCAAAGCACTTTTAAATTTCTATTGCCTTTCTGTTCAGCAAATAGTTGAGGACCTATGGGGCTTGGTACTAGGACACAGCAACATTCCCTTGTCTCACAGAATAGAGGGCTAAGTTAGCAGTTAGCAAACTTCTGTAAAGGGAGAGACAATAAATATTTTCACCATTGTGAGTAGACAGCTCTACAACAATCTCTCAGTCATGCCACTGTGGCATGAAGGCAACACATATACTAGAGAACATTGTGTAGGTCTGAGAACTAAAGAATCCATAGAAAACAGCAAGAGGAAGAAAGGATATACAAATAATCTTTTAAAATGTACCCTGTAATCCCTTGCTCTTTCATGGTCCATCAGAACATTTATTAAAAAGAAGTTAACATCTTTGGTTCTAATCAGCAGTGTCAAGAACTCTGCCCTTACAACTTCCTGTCCCTGAGCCTCTGCTCCCTTGTCTGTACCATTATCCATCAGTCTACATATGGGATAAATTCTAGGACATACACAGATAACAAAAACCCAGAGGCACTCAAGCCCCTACATATAACGACACAGTATTTGTGCATAACCTCTGAATATCCTCCTATATACTTTAAATCACCTCCACATTACTTACAAGCCCTAATACAGTGTAGGTAATATGTAAAGCATTTCTTACTGTGTTGTTTAAGCAAATATAAACAGCCCCCCAATTCTGTTTATGTTTATGTTTCTGCTGATGTAATTTTCTAAAGAATACTTTTGATCTGTTGTTGGCTGAATCTATGAATGCAGAACCCCTAAATATGGAGGAGCAAGTGCATGACATGTAGCTGGGAGCACACGAAGCTCTAAGATTGTCTCTCTCTCTCTCCCTCTCTCTCTGTCTCTCTCTTCTATTTTCCTATTTGTTTGCTTAAATGACTGAGTGGTTATGATAAGGAGATTGGATGAGTAGCTGATAATGAATTGTTAGGGAGGCATGACCTTCATTGCTTGCTTATTTGCAGGGATCAAGGAGGATGGACATGTCCACTGGCAGATGGGGGGGCATACTTCTGTTTCCTCCAGACAGCTCTGAGCACAAGTGCACAGCTACATACTGATGCTATTGTGCAGACTGTTCCCTCTTGTACCCCCCTTCTCTCCCTCTGTCATCCCTCTCATTCTCTAAACTTTCAGAGGTAGTTCTATCATAAATCAAGTTTTCTTTGATAAAAAGCACTAAACATGTTCTTCTGAGTAAAAATCTGGCAAAGAAACTGGCTTCTAGCTTTTCATTTCTTAAGTAAGCAGAAGTGATGAATTGACTTAGAAAAGAAAGTGCCAAAGATAAATTTCATGGATAATAAAAGTTCTTTAAAAAAGCAGGTGGATTGATTTGAGCTCTGTGAAACACAGCTCTCCCACTGAGCTACCCTCACTCCTCAATCCAAGGCAGTGAATCATTTATTTGGTGTGGGAAGAATATTTTATCTAAAAAAATCACGACTAAAGTTTGCAAAACAAACTTTTATGGAGAGAAAAAGAATTAAGTCTTTTTGTTTAAAAGGATATATAAGGAACTCATATTTTGATTTATTTTTTTTTTATTTTATGTACATGAATGTTTTGCCTGCATGTATGTAAGTGTACCCTTATTATGCAGTGCCTGGGGAGGAAAGAAGAAGGAGTTGGATTTCCTGGAATTGAAGTGATGGATGATTGTTAGAACCAAAGCTGAGCCCTCTGCAAGAGCAGCCAGTGTTCTGAATTGTTGAGCCATCTTCAGCCTTTAGAACTAGTTTCTTTAAAAGTCTAGTGAAAATTCTGAACTCAGCCCACATTGGGCATCAGTATTATTTGCTGTTATTTATCTATGTTTTTGTGCATCCTCCCCCACAAATAAAGGATAATCAGACTTTTTCCTTAATATTAAACACATACACAAACACACACACACACATGCACAAAAGCATTGCATCTTCAAGTGAGTATTTGTAATGTTTGAAAAATGTCTAATTTGTAGTTTTGGAAAACATGATACAGACTGCTTTTTTTAATAATTGATAAGTAGGGCTGGAGAAATGGCCTAGTGGTTAAGAGCCCCAACTGCTCTTTCAGAGGACCTGGGTTTGATCCCCCAGTGCCCACGTGGCAGCTGAGAACCATCTTTAACTCCAGTTCCAGGGGAATCCAATGCCCTCTTCTGACCTCCGTGGCATTGCATGACACAGGTGCACAAACCTACATACAGACAGTACATTCATACACATAAAAAATTTTAAAAAGGATTAAACGTTTAGTAAAAAATAAAAAAGGAAATAAAAAAGTTTCTCTAAAAATAATTGATAAGTGCTATATTGCAGCAAATTCATTTGAAATCTAAGCTTATTAAATTTATATTTGTAATTTTCCAAGATTTGAATTCACTTCAGAGCAATACTGAGTCAGCAACCTTAAGCCTCTCATACTAGATTCTAGAAAATAGATATATTAATATCAATGCTATTCTAATACTAATATTCCAGTTCTCCACTCTAATGAGCAATGCAGAAAAATCAATAACTATAAGTAGGATAAAAATCTAGTGTTTGGGGGGCTGGAAAGATGGCTCAGCATTTAAGAGCACTGGCTGCCCTTGTAGGGGACCTTGGTTTTATTCCCAGGTGGCTAAAAACTATCTGTAATTCCAGTTTCAGGGGACCTGACACCCTTCTCTCACCTCCTCAGCCATTGCACAACATGGATACACTTACATATATGTAAACAATATACTCTTACACATAAAACAAAAATAGTAAATAAAATATTTTAAAAACTTACTGCTTCCTAAAAATCAATTCTATGTCACATACTTCATATAACTTACTTCATTGAAAAATGAAATTCAGCATAAATAAATTAATTAACTAATATATAGGCAAGTCAGCATAGAACAAACCTTTTGCTAGGTTTCAGTAAGAAACTAGAACTTGAGTTATTTAAAGTATGGATTCAGGTTAGGTACAGATAGCTAGAGAGAGAGAGATGGCTGAATGTTCTATGAGATGGTCATCTCAAATGATTTCACCAGAGATTTTGTTCTACTTTTCTTGCCCCAAATAGTTCACTTTGTCTCTTCTTATTTTCATAAATGTTGTCTGAGTACTGAGGAGTAGGGGTTATATTTATCCAAGAGATGGCATTTTTTAAATCTGATACACTGGAAGAAAAGATGGATAAAGAATGTATTCTAATAATGGCCCATGGAACATAGGGTAAATAGGTGAGAGGAAGAAGGAGTTCAGGATGGGAAGTGATAGGAGTGGGGATTGGTGACCATATGATATGGACCTAGCACTCACTGCTGGAATGTAGATGCCTAAAATGTTAGGGGAGCAGGTAGAAGTTTCTGGGAGTGTGTATCAATTGATAACCTAAGTGGTGTAAGTTTGCTACTGAGGAGGGTTGGAGTGAGTCTGTGTGTGGAAGACATAGTAGGAATGGAGGAGAAGATTATCATAGAAGATATTTAGAACTATGAATTTAGGCAGTTGTGTTTTTGTCAGGTGCTCAGCAGATGGTATAGATGGCCTAACTGTGGACCCATGGACCAGCTATGGAATCATGCAGTGTTGGGGAAGATGTTTTCGCACAACGAAACCAATGAGAATGGGAGTTGAACTGCCCAGCCTGGAGCCCCACTAACTGGGCTCTGGCCTTGGGCACACATTCAAACAAAAGTAATAAAATTTTGCAGAGAAACTTTCACAAGCCAGGCACTGTATTCTACTAAGAGCTTTATATTCAGTCCCGCATTTACAATCTGATTTCCAAAGCATAATAAAGAGGTACTGTTATTTCTCGGATTCACAGATTGAGAAAGAGAGGGCAAGAAAGATGAATTTACGGTACAGCAGAGTTGATGGCACACATCTCTAATCCCCACACTAGGGGCAAGTACGCAGGAGAATCATGAATTCCAGGATTGAACTATATGAGACAGTGTCTCCAAAATGACCAAAAATGTAAAAAGAAATGAAAAAGTAAAAAAGAAAGATAAAGAGGGTGAGAAGGGAAGAAAGATGAAAGAAAAATGGGAAGGGAAGAATAATTAGATCAGTAAACATGCTTAAGTGATGAAAGCCCTTTTGAACCTAGAAAACACATCCTAGAATTCAGATTCTTAAACCACTCAGTCATATTGGCCCTCAGTTTTGATCCAGATCTAGGGGAGTCAGGTGACCACAAAAGGAAGGACCTTTCTCAGAAACTATGATAAGCACTTCAATAGTCCAATCAGTTCAGCAAGTCACTGTGATTCTTCTACAGCTGAGAGGCAAGCCTTTATACAGGAAGCAGATTAACTGCTTTGCATCAAATAGCTGAAAAGAAAGGAAGACTTATTTCTTATTCCTCCAGGCAGGCGCTGTTGTCCTCTCTGGTAGAAAATGCCACTCTGACAAGCAGGTGGCTCAAGGGGCAATGTGTGTGCCGATATGGTAACTGAGAAGCATCCTACAGCATCACAGGCCTAGAGGGGATGATGACAAGGATTCCCCAAATTGCACTGTGCTGGAGCCCAGACTAGTTCCAGTTACTGAAGAAGACGATTCAGTTGCTCGCTGCCCTGGGTTTAGTTACTTCTACAGGACTAGAAAATTTGCTGATGAATCAACTCTGAAGCAACCTGGTGGCTGTGTGGCAGGGAACACAGTGTAAGACAGGGGACACCTTCCTTTGAATGGTTGGTGAGAGTGATCCTAGTGACTCTTAAAACAAGGCAGGCTATCTCCAAAGCTCTTCATTATCTACCAGAAATAGAAAAGAAGACCCTACTGTTCAGAATAGACATGCTTCAGGACTTAGATTAATGGAACAGGAACGGATCTGAAACCTTTCTTTTTTTTAATTTTATTTATTTTTTATGTGTATGAATGTACTGTCCGCATGTAGGTCTGTGCACCCATGTCGTGCAATGCCGTGGAGGTCAGAAGAGGGTGTGGGATTCCTCTGGAACTGGAGTTAAAGACGGTTCTCAGCCACCATGTGGGTGCTGGGGATCGAACCCAGGTCCTCTGCAAGAGCAGTCGGTGCTCTTAACTGCTAGGCCATCTCTCCAGCCCCCTGAAACCTTTCTATCTGAAGTTAAGTGCTCATAATGCTAGACAATGTGCACACTGCTATGAGAGAAAAATCAATCAATGGTATAACCCAGGTCCAAACTCTAACAACCAAGATGAGCTTCCCAGCAAACTACCTCTATCGGTGCGGTGCAGTACAGGTACTGTTCTCTGGGGGATGGTCAACAGCTATCTAATTGGACTTGGAAGGCTCTCAATGGGAGTGAACCCACAAGAGCCACTGTAAACTCAGACAAAGGCATGGGGCTGGAGAAGACATAGAGCCTAGAGAAAAGCTTATCGGGGTCATATCTCTAGACAAATGAAATTTCTTACCATGCACTAACTATGGGATCTTCTCTTTAGACAAGCATATCATATGCCACTCATCAAAAAAGCTACTCTATGCAAAAGATGGAGGCCACCACAGAATCTGACAACTGGTCAAACACAGAACATATACATCTGAAAAATCCCCATTCCTAGGAGACACAGCTACAGTTGATCCTCGACACACAGAATGGGGGGCGGAGAGAAAATGAGTGAGCCCCTCAATCCTCACCAGTAATGCTTCTATACACAATAAAGAGTGAGGCAAACAGAAGGCCACAACTAGTCAACCTCCAAGAATGGGATTCCCCAGAGTGTGTATCCCTGGATGGGGCCCCTATATTAAATCTCATCTACCCATGGCTCAGGGATCACTGTGGCAGAGGGGGCAGAAAGATTGTAAGAGCTGGGGCTTGCGCGTGAGCATAGACAGACAGTGACTTACTGTAAGCTTTCACATGTAAACCTGTGGCAGTGTAGGCATCAGACATGGGATCCATGCCAACTGGGACAAGGTCTCAAAGTGGAGCAATTGAAAGGGGTGGGGGACTGACCCTGAACTGAGAACTGAGACTGACTACCATTGGGTGAGGAAGAGTATGCCTTACCTATGATTCCTAGATAAATCTAGGAATCATAGGTAAAATCCTAAATCTAGATTTCTAGATTACCTAGACTCCAACATATCTACTTGTACAGAAAGACATCTGGCTTTGAGAGTTTGACTGGATAGGGCTTAGCTTGGATGTTGCAATGCATGAATTCTGATGGGGGATTGGGACATGGGGGAGACTAGATTTAACTGGGAGCCATTGTATGAGTTGTACAAAAGCTCAATAAAAAGACTATTTTTAAATAAATAAAATACTACTTAGAAAAGTGAAAACAATAATAAAGGTCTTCAAATAATATTAGAATATTTAAGTCACAGGGATTTTTCAAATGTACATTTTATTTTCAAAACAGATCACATTATACATAATGGTCTATAAATTGCTTTTTCTCCCTCGGTATTATACTGTGCCAGAATATCCAGGAAAATATAATTCTTTTGTTACATAAACTATCCAAAGCATATAAATTGATGGACAGCTTCCCAACTATAAAATGTTCTCACTAAAAAAACATTATGGTATAAAATACCAAATACTCACAAATTAAATCTAATAATATACTATGACCAATTAGAATTTATTGAGGAATATAAGACGCCCCCAACACTGGGAAAGCAATCCTTGTAATTCAATAGATCAAAAGATTAAAGGAAGGAAAAATATGATCATCTCAGAGGCAGACACCATCCATTCCTGATTCTTTTATAAATTAAAATCCCTAGTCACTAAAAACAGAAAGAGAATCCCACAGCTCAAACTGGTATCTAAGAGAAACATCACCCTTAGCAGTAAAACATTAGAAACATCTAATTTTTTAAGTTTTCAAAATGTGATAATGTCCTCTATCACTTTGTACTAGAATGTTCTTATTTTCCTTAAGGTTCAAAACAATACAAAGCACATAACAAGAAATAAAAGGTGCTGTAAGTGGCTCAGTGATTAAGAGCACTGGCTGCTCTTGCAGAGGACCAGGTTTTATTCCCAAAACCCACATGGTGGCTAACAATTATCTGTAACTCTACTCCTAGGGGATCTGACCTCTATGAGCATTGCATGACATGGTGCACTTATACACATGCAGGCAATATACTCATATATAAAATAAAAATAAGAAGAAAATTTTAAAAGAAATAAAAGGAATAAAGTTTCCCAAAGAAGAGAGAAGAATGTCACTATTGTCTCTCTAGGATGCGTAAGGAGCACGGAACCTCAGAGGGGAATACAGGAGGATAACAGGCTTTCTGCCCACTAAACTAGCTCCAACTTCACTGAGAGCCCCTAGCTCAAGTAAATGAAGCAAAGTGATAGATCAGCATCCTGAACATCCTCTTCTGCTCTCTTCATGTCCATACACAGGTGTGGAAATATGCACATACCACACTCACACATATACACAAAGCAGAAAAAGAAGACTTTCATGAGACATTGCTAATTATTTGAAAACTAAATTAAAAAGAAAAAAATTACTTTTGATCATTATAAATTACATATTTAAGAATTTATGTATGTTTACAAAGAAGATAACAGCATACTCTCAGATACATAAGGCCTAAGTTATGTGAAAAATGCAACACATTCATGGACAGAAGACCCATTATAAAACTTCTTTGCTTTTCAAATTAAACCATAAAGTTAGTGTTTGATAGGGATAATGGTTTTAAAATATATGAACATGACTTTATTTTTCCCCACTATCTTCTCAGTGACCTGAAAATCCAGAGGCCTCTATACACTTGGAGATAGATATGAATTTTTAAGGGCTGAAGAGATGGCCTAGTGGTTAAGAGCACCGACCTCTCTTACAGAGGACCCGGGTTCAATCCCCAGCACCCACATGGCGGCCGAGAACCGTCTGAAACTCCAATTCCAGGAGAACTCCAGTTCCAGGGGAGTCCAATACCCTCTTCTGACCTTCGCGGCATTGCACGACACAGGTGCACACACTTGCATGCAGACAGTACATTCATACACATACAGAAATAAATAAAAACTTAAAAAAAAAGAATTTTTAAATCAGATTGCAAAAATAAAGAGCCAAGTTTCATATTTTGAGTTGAAAAATCAAATTGGTTATTCCATAGCAAAATGAATTAAAAGTCAAATATTTTTCTCTACCCTGGATTAATAACCATTTCTTACTCTCCCCCTTTCTCTGACTCTTTCCCTTTTATCTCCATAGTTCCTTTCCATTTACCAGGCTTTCTGTTACATCAGGACATATACTCACATATAAAGGATAGGTATTAAGATCCACGAATGAGAAAGAACATATGTCGCTTGTTTTTCTGAGTCTGCCTTACTTCACTTATTACAATGGTTTCTAGTTCCATCCATTTAACCTACAAATTTCATGATTTTGTCTTTCTTTTTATTTATTTATTTATTTATTTATTTATTTTTATTTATTTATGCTTTGTGCATTTCATACATCATTTTCCAATTCAGTTCAGGCACATTTCCCTTTCCCTTCCCCCACACCCCCACCCCATCCCAAATCATGCATTCTGCCATAACTGTCCTGCATCTTTCTCTCAGTTTTTTTTTCCATTTTTTAGTTATAAGTGATAATCCATGAGTACAAGCATCCTTCATG
>VZQC01014231.1:1559357-1715151 GCA_009823505.1 Rhizomys pruinosus | reverse complement strand
TTCTTCTTTCTCTTTGTCCTTTCCATTTCTCTTTTGAAATTAGGCCTCCTCAGGAAAAAAAAAAAAATATATATTATATTATAATCTATATCCTATATTATATATATGCATCCTACTGCAGAGATACAAGTGCCGATTCTAATCACATCATACTAAAATGATATTGAATATAAATAATTTTGGTAAAAACTGACTGCAGTGTCCATTATGATTACATCATGGACATAAAGAAATAAGTTTGTGTAAAAAAAAACCCAACAGAGGGACTGGAGAGAGGCCTAGCGTTAAGAGCGCGTCACCATGCTTCTTGCAGAGACCTGGGCGGGTTCGAGTCCCCAGGCACACACATGGAGTGGCTGATAAATACCTGTCTGTTACCTCCAGTTCCAGGGGGGTCCGGCACCTGGTGCACAGACCTACATGCAGACAGTACATTCATATACATATGAAAATCAATAAAATTTTAAAAAATTAAAAAAAAAACAACAGAGTGTTTGAAACTGTCTGTGTCTATATTCACCTCTTCTAAAATGATTTTTTTCAGGTATTATTGTAGCCAGGTTTACCTATCTCTTCCCTCCCTGATTAAGGAACATGCAATTCTTGCTTGTTGCTGATCTGGGAAGACTCAACATATGGCCTGTGAGGATGTGTAAAGGATAGAATAATGAATTGCAACCTTATCTTTGTGGAAAAAATTACCAGGACATGTAGGAAAATAAATAGTATAAGCAAAAGAAAATATACAATGTGAAACATATTACCAATAGACAAACTGCCAATGCTTCCCAGTATTTCATACTGTTCAATAGTCAGGAGAAAGCTTTAGAATGGGGTAAAGGCAGTGGTTATACAGTGAGTTTTGATTTGGACACATTAAATATTACTGTAGAAATATGTACGCAGAGGCAGCAGCACAAAGTAAAGGGAGGAATGTGAAAACATAGATGCCTCTTCAGGATGTGCACTTAATTCAGCTCCCTTTGTTAGCTTCTTGGAGACAGAATAAGGAAATGGAAATACTAAGAAAAAATATGAGAGTAAGATGGAGTAAACAGTGAAGGCCCCCAAAACCCTAAAGTTTTTACTTTATTTTATAAACCTCACGAATCATGGAAGGTTTGTAAATAGGGATGTGATATTATTCAAACTGTGATTATGAACTTTTAATAATATATTATAGAAACCATATGTACTACATATATATAAATGATGGCAGTAATATAAAGAGTTGGAAGAGATGTGTGTAGTAGTATGTTAGCTAAAAACCCAGTGATAGGGAGGTGGAGGCTGAAGGATAATGAATTCTAGGTCAGCATTGAATAAACAATGTAATCCCATTAAAAAGGTGGAAAGAAGCCTAACTGAAACTATAAACAGAATTAGTAAACTTCTCAATAGACATTGATATGATGCATCAAAAAAAAAAAACAGGAAAAAAATGGCTGCATATGTAGGTGCAAGGATCTGCAAGAATTGAGACACTGAGTTTCTGAAAACAGGACACCTAGGTTCAGTAGAAAGAACAGAAGACCTGGAAAAGAGGAACTAAACACAATCAACCTGGTTGCCTCCAGGGACATTTTGAGAATACTGTGCCACAAATCATACACAGGTCTTCAGGTTTAAACTATTTTTTGCTGTATCTATTGTTCTGCTACCTCATTAAAATTGATATCTTGAAAATACATATTTTTGAAAAGCAGAATTTTGAACCAACGGTGCTGATCGAATCAAAGATCTCCATGTAGAGGAATGACTCTAGATCATTATCTCTTACCCTGTGCAAAATTCAACAGTAAATAGATCAAAGACCTCAACTTAAGACCTGATACCCTTTAATCTGAGAGAGGAGCAAGTAAGGTATACACTTGAACTTAACAGGCCTAGGAAAAGAATTTCTGAACAGGACTCAAATACTGCACCCATTAAGAACACCCATTAGGATCACATGACACCAGATGGCTTCTTATAGCAAAGGATACCATGATTACAAAGAAAAGACATCCTTAAAAAATGGTAAAAATATTTACCAGCTATACTTTTGATATAGGGTTGTTATTTAGAATATGTAATGATCTCACCAAATAAATATAAAGAAAACAAACCAATTTAAAATTTGGAATAAGGAATTAAAGTTATCAAAAGATGAAATACAAATGGCTAAAGAATATTTTTATAATGTTCAATATCTCTAGTCATCAGGAAAATGGAAATTAAAACTACTTTGAGATTTCATCTTGGCCAGTCAGAATGGCTAACATCAAAAATAAAAAATAAAAAAAAAAATTGGGAGCTGGAGATATGACTCAGCAGTTAAGAGCACTGGCTGCTCTTAAAGAGGACCTGGGTTTAGTGCCTAGTACCAACATGCTGACTAACAAACATCTTTAACTCCAGTTCCTGGGGATCCAATGCTCTTTTCTGACCTCCACAGACACTACTATATGGGTGCACCTACCTACATGCAGGCCATACCTGTATCCACATAAAATAGGAAATAATAAATAAAATATATTTTTTTAAAAAAACAGGGGCTAGAAAGATGACTCAGTGGTTAAGAGCACAGGATACTCTTGCAGAGGACCTGGGTTTGTTTCCCCTTACCCATATGTAACTCCAGTTCCAGGAGATTTCACACCCTCTTCTGATCTGCAAGGGCTTTGCACAACGTTGGTGTACTTACATACATGTAGGCAATACACTAATACACATAAAGTAAAAACAATAAAATTTAAAAAATAATTTAAAGTGAGACATGGTGCCAAGAATGTGGGGAATGGATAATACTTATTCACTGACAGTGTGAATTCAAACTGGTATTACTACAAAGGAAATCAGTGTGGAGGTTCTTTATAAATTAGATCTACCACATGATCTTTAAAAATTAGATCTACCACATGATCCAGCCATACCAAAGTACCCTATATCCTATTACAGAGATAACTGCTCATCCATGTTCATTGTTGCTCTATTCACAATAGACTGGAAAAAAACAACTCTGGAAAGACTCAGAAAAAAGATGTAAGACATGTATGGTAGAGTGCAGGGACTAAAGTGGGGTGAGGGACATGGAAAGGGAAGTGACTCTAAATTCAATTGAAAAATGATGTATGGTTTATGGAAAAAGTTTAATAACAATAAAAAATAAATAAAAAATAAAATCTCCCAAATATCCTTCAAGAATGAAGGTGACATAGAGACTCTGTGCCTGGAAGTCTTCAGGTCTCTGGTAAGGTGTGGAGTTCAGTGCTCTGCTGGGGGAGCAGACGAGGCAAAAACAAAGAAATCAGAACAAAGGTGGCTGAAAAGCAGATGTGACTGAGGTCAGCTTGGTGAGAACCAATCAGCATAGCTTCCAGGAAGAGCATGGTGCCTTCATGGCTGTGGATCGCTCACAGACATTCTCATGTCTGGGGTTTAATTAAACACCTCAGGAATACTAATAGATATTTTTCTTATGATTGTGTAGTTTAATAGCAATAAAAAACGGGAAATTCAATGACTTTTGAAAGACATTACAGTCAGGTGTGTTGTTGGCAAATGTCTTTAATTCCAGGATTTGGGAGGCGGGAAGATCTCTTTGAGAGTTGAGGCCTGCCTGGTCTATATAGAGTTCTAGGCCAGCTGGGGTTACAGGGAGACCTTGTCTTAAAAATCCAAAAATTAAAAAGAAAAGCGATTATAATATATTTGATCAATAAACATGTGAAAAATTATTTTTAAATTCCTTAATTTTGCTGTGGTTTTGCCCAGTCTCTCTGACTTCATCTCACTCTAAACACAGGGCATTATATTCAGTTTTCATAATTGCTCCCTTCAGCTGACAATGTGCTCTTTATAATGCGTTATGCTTGTTTTTGAAAACTTAAACAACATTAGAATTCCTAGACTACTACTGGAGAGCAGAAGTTTTGTAGGTCAGGACCCAGATCTTTAATTCCCATTGCCACAGTTCCACAAAGCCATAAGGCCACTGGGCTAGATAGACCTGAGGTTGCCTTGTGAACAAGAGTCCCATGGAGACTCCTTTACATTTCTCCTGCTTGATAAGAGGAAGGGGGTGCTGTAAAGACTTCCCGTTTGTTCTCCAAAAGATCTGCCAAAGCTCCATTTCACCACTGAAGAATTGATCCTGTATTCATTATTGTTTTCATGGCTGTATCAAAATATCTGTCAGAAGCCATTTAGGGGGAAAGGTCTCTGTGCTCACAGTTTCAGAGGGGTGTCAGTCCATCATAATGGGGAAGACATGGTAGAGTGATAGAAGTATGCAGTGGAGAATCCTCATGTTCTGCTATGTTGGGAAGCAGTGCACACAAGCTAGAACCAGAAACCAGTATGACCTTCGAAGGTCCATCCTTAAGTGACCTCCTTCTGGTATGCAGGCCCTCCTTCTAAAGGCTCTCCTACCTTCAAATCAGCATCACAAGGTCAGGACCAAGCACTTAAAGCATGAGTATGTGTGTGGTGGGGGGGGGGGTCCAGTCGAGAGTCAAAGCATATTAAGCATACTGCAAAGATGGTGTAAATCCTGACATAGGATCCTGTTTAGGATGGAAGCTCAGGCACAAAGCAGACCAACCAGAGTCACCACAAAACATTCCTTTCAATCCAGTTGTGCTCAATTTCTGGCCGCCATTATGGATGGATAATTGCCTTTATTTTCCCTTGGCTAGCATTTCCTCCTTTTCTTTTCCCTTTTGTGTTTTTGTCGTAAATTTCTAAATTTAGTGAACTCATTCAATTACTGTTTGTCACCACCTGGAGAGAGAAAGTGAGAGAGCAAGAGAGCGAGAGAGCGAGAGAGCGAGAGAGAGAGAGAGAGAGAGAGAGAGAGAGAGAGAGAGCGATTAAATCAACAATTCCACACAATTCCACAGATTTTTTGTTTGAGCTGTGTAAATGTCAAAGTTGAAAACAGACTCCATTTTAGAGGCCCATTTTCTAAGTTACTGTCATTCATAGTTCTAGATAAGTGTAATATTTGTGTCAAAGAGAGGAAGTCAACACATTCTCTACTATCTTAAGAAAATTGCATTCACTGAAAGCAAGCTGACCCCTATCTAATCACTATAGGACACTTTTTTCTTAGACAACTAAACACAAATTGGCTGATCTCTTAAAAAAATAATAAGGGTTAGAGAAATGGTCAGAGTTTAAGTGAAACAAAACAACCTGGAAAACACTTAGTCTTCCAGTTATTAGTAATCAGAATAGACAGAGAAAATATGAACATGCCAGTTAGATGTGAATGCAAGTACAGGCCAATATTTAGAAATACATAATCGGGGGGGTTAAAGTTTCAAATTCCAGACTAAGTTGCAATGCAGATGTCATGGTTTGTTATGGAGTTGGTGGCGGTGAGGGTATACTAATAAAGACCACAACTTGCTGGAAAGAACATTATGCCAGTAAGTGTGAGCGTGAAAGACAGTAGATAATGTTGTGATGCTTGGCTTTAGGTTTCTCTTTGTTGGTTTCTTAAGATGTCTGCTGGCTGAATCAGAGAAAGGACTAGAAATTCTGAGGGATGAGGCAATTGATATAAGCAAGAGAAAACAGGGGTAAAAGCAAACTCCAGACCTTGGTTTCTGGAACAGCTCTGTGACACACAATGGACTTGAGGGCCCTCCTTAGCCTGAAGTTCATGGTGTGGAATAACAGAGCTTTGTCTTTGTCAGTGTTGTCATCTTGTGGTGCTGGAGAGATGACTCAGTCATTATGATTATTGGCTGCTCCTGCAGAAGTCCTGGGTTCAGTTCCCAGCACCCATATAGTGGCTAACAACTGTCTGAAACTCCAGTTCCAGGATATCCAACACCCAAAAACAATTTGGGACGGAAAGCGTTTATTTGGCTTATAGATCACAGTTCGTAAATCTAGGGAAGCCAAGGCAGGAACTCAAGACAAAAGCATGAAGGAAGGAACTGAAGCAGAGGCTGCGGAGTAGGAACTTTGTTATTGGTTTGCTTTCCCTACCTTGCTGAAGCTCAGCTACTTTTTGTATAAAGCTCTGGCCCACTTGCCCAGGGATAGTACTGCCTACAGCTAGTAATTAATTAAGAGACTGCCTCACAGACATGACCAAGGCCAATCCAACGAAGGAAATTCCTCATGTGAGGTTCCCGTTTCCCAGCTGTCTCTAGTTTGTATCAAGTTGACAGAAACTAACCAGTACACTTGTATTCATTGAAGAGGCCAGTGTGTCCATGCGTGTCACTGTATACTTCTGAGAACTTGCAGTACCTAATACTAGTGAATTTTAGTAGATATCTTATTAAAAGCAAGTTCTAAGGTAGTGTCCTCTATTTTCCAATCACTGCTCTAATTACGTGTATTATTAACCTGTCTAATGCTATAGCAACATATCATAATGTTAGTACAAATTTTATCCCCATCTTTCAGAAGAGGAAAACTTGTCCTCAAAAGAACTAAATGGCTTACACTCAAGGCTGTGTATAAGAGTGGAAAGTAAAGATGATAGGGACATTGAATATCTACCTTACTGATGGTCCAGTCAATGTCTTATCCCAGAAACTCTGTCCACATAATGAGAACACTGTCTTCTTACACGCTTGACCAACCTGCCTTACCCCTGGATTGCTCTCTTGGGTTGAAAGGAGGTACCAGGATGGGGAAAAAAAAAAGGGTCTGGAGAAGAGTTTACAAGAGGACACTGCAAAGAACCCTGCAATTGGATAGGGGTCACTAAGGTCAAAGAGAGATTTAAGTATTTCATACGCCAGTAGAAAATACTCCTGAGGTAGAGTTTGTGTGCTGACTACTTGTCTTTTTTTTTAAGATGCCTAAAGCAATATATTTTATTTACATCATGATGCATTGTATAAACTATATTTGATAAAAGAGATGACTTCTCATTCTCCACTTAAAGAATGCTTACTTAAGTATTTTTTTTAATTGAATCAGACTTTAATGCCATCGTATAATCTTTTGGTTAACAGTGCTAATCTTGACTATTCTTTTTTTTTAATTTTTTTATTGATGCTTTGTGTATTTCATACATCATTTTCCAATTCAGTTCAGGCATATATCCCCTTCCCTTCCCCCCACCCCACCCCTACCCATCCCAGATCATGCATTCTGCTGTAACTTTTCTGCATCTTTCTCTGCTTTTTTGTTTTGTTTTGTTTTCATTTTTTTAACAATAAGTGATAATTTGTGAGTACAAGCATCCTTCATGTAAAACCAATTTGCAAGCAGTTGTGCCCAAACCCACACAGCTCATGGGTCCCACCGTCCAGCAGGGGGGGCTTGTATGTTCAATCAAGTTGATCAAATGAGTGTCCAGTCTATATTGTTGTAGTTTCACCATTAACCCCAATCAAAGCCCTTACATTCTACTACCACGCCCCCTCTTCTGCAGATTGTTCCCTAGGCTTAGAAAAGGGGCACAGGTGGATGAGAAGCAAAACAGTCTACTTCCTCTGGAGCTGATGTCTTGGTCTCTACTCAATTCTGGCTGTTTTCTTTCATGGGCTGCCAGCTTGTCCAGGCATAACCTTTCGATCCTACTAATGAAGCACATGCAATTAGATATATAGATATTTAAACAGTATAATATATAGCCTTTCGATCCTACTAATGAAGCACACACAATTAGATATATAGGTATTTAAACAGTACTAATTGTTATGGTAGGTTACTTTGGTATAGACACATATGTTTGGATGGTATGTTAATTCATGAATTACATTACTTGTCTTTTTTTAAATAAATCTTTTTTCCTTTATTTGAGAATTTCATACAGTGTATTTTATCATATTCACCCCTCCTCCCCTTAACTCTTCCCAGATGCACCCCCTACCTTCTTAACACAACTTTTGTGCCCCTTTAAAAGATATATAATAACATTAATTTGTACTGTCAATATACATCTGAGTGTGGGGCCATTCACTGCAGTATGGTTGACTTGCCTGGGGACACACCCCAAAAGAAAATGAACTCTCCTTCCCCCAAAAGATATTCAACTAGCCATAGCTCCTCAGTTAGGAGCTGGGGCTCATGAACTCCTCTGCAATCCATGTTAAAATGTTCACTGGATTCATCTTGTGAAGGTCTTGTGTGGGCAACCAAGGTTGCTTTGAGTTCCTGAGCGCAGTGGTCCTATCATATCCAGAAGACACAATTTTGTTCCAGTCTTCCCAACCTCTCATTCTTACACTCTTTCGACCTATTCTTCCTCATTGGTCCCTGAGGCTTGAGGAGTAATGTAAATGTTCCATTTGTAGTTGACACTCCACAGTTGATTTTTCTCTGTACATTGTCCATTTGCAACCACTGTCCATTGCACAAAGCAACTCCTCTGATAAGGTCTGACAGCTACACAAAGCAGCAGGCAGAGAGATACAAATTTAGAGGGAAGTTTGTTACTATGTCTGTTTGCCGACTAATAGAAGGTTCACTCTTGGGACATGTGAGCTCCCCAACTATGGTTCTTGTTCATATTTGCAACACCAGGCATGTGTTTCCTCCTGTAGAGCAAGGCTTGCATTTAAACAGAAAGCAGTTGGTTATTCCCATAACACTCACACTGCTAGCTATTTGTGCCCATAGGCTTATCTTGCCATGCCTGTCATTATTGCAGTTCACAGTGTTCACAGCTGGATAAGATAGTATTGTCTCCCCTCTCCCCACCAGCAGCCTGTGTACCATGCCAGAGGCAGCCTACAGAATGGGCAAGAAAAATCTTACATGTTACAGAGGATTAGTGTATAGAATACACAAGGAACTAAAAAATAATAATAAGCACAATGGAAACAAAGAATTTAATTAAAACGGGCTATGAAATTAAATAGAGAGTTCACAGAATAAATAATTCAAATGGATAAGAAATATTTTGCAAAACAGTCGATATCCTTAGTGGTAACCCAAATGAACTTTCTCCCTTGCACCTGCCCCAGACTTCTTCAATGAGCTGCTTTTTGGATAGCTTTATCTTCCAAAAACAATACACTTCAGAAGAAATGGGCATCTGACATGGAGAAGCACTTGTCAGAACGTGGTCTTTCCTGCAAGAATCAAAGAACCACAAAAAAGAGCTCTTATATGAAACATGGCATTTATCACAACATAACATTATTTATCTTGACTTTGTTTCCCCTGAACAGGGCTTTACTTTATTCAATACTTCACAGAGCATCAGGTATAAAATAATCATTTCACATTTTTGCTGCTGAAATGTATGAATGAATGGATTCTAATAGGAAAAGTAACTATTAGTTCAAGTGGAATATATAAAAGTGATTTTCAAGTCCTTCACTGATATGGTGGTACATACGTTTAATCACAGTACTTGGGAGACAAAGGCAGGTGGATCTTTGTGAACTCAAGGCCAGCCTGGTCTACATAATGAGTTCCAGGAGGGCTGGGGCAAGGGAGAGAGACCCTTTAAAAGATTCTTTCATTGATTGTAAAGGAAACACAATTTTCACAGGTCCGGCAACATTTCTTTCTGCAGTCTCCTCACTACTTCTCTTGGGGAATCATCTGACTGACAGCTCTTTTGATTTTCTTTCACTGTCAATTAAATGCTTCTTTCAGGGACAGAACACTTGTTCATCATGGATGGGAAGTGGCACTGAAGCTCTGGGGATGTGGTGCTGATCCGCACTTGTGTGTGCTGCTCACTTGGCCTTCAGTGGCTGCTCTCTCCTGAAGTGGCTAATGTTGCCTTCTCTGGGGTGAGTTAGCTCTCATCAGATTTGTTTGTGCAAAAATGAACTATAAAATGAGGACCTCTCAGGTTCTTGGTTATTCTTCCCAGGATTGGTCCCCATTCTACCATTATACTTCTTTATTATGATGTGATGCAGCATGAGGGCCCTGGGACCACGTTGTTTGGTCCTTCTAGCCCCCACAAATAAGAAACTGTTATCTAATGGAACAGAAACAGAGAGAGAGAGAGAGAGAGAGAGAGAGAGAGAGAGAGAGAGAGAGATTTGCCTCTTGTCACCCAGATAGGGAGGGGGAGGGAGTCAAGCAGTCACCATGAGCAAGAGCATCATCTTTGGAGGAAATTAACCTTAATGGAAAATGAGGAGGATGTGGAGGCCTCAGCTAGTGGCAGCACTATTTATGGGAAAGTTGATGACTCATTAGATAAAGTGAATCTTAAACTTTATCTAAGAGGATAATGATACTGGGATCCTTTCCTCCTGAAAAACCAGGGCAAAAGATGGCAGCACAAAGCAGTCGTGAGCCCCAGAGATAAGGAAAGATGGTGCAGACAATGTAGACAAACTATGAAGTTATTTGCATGGTTGGTTTAGGAACATAAGGATTGTCAGAAATATCTAAAGCTCCATCAGAATGGTAAGGTACGTTCGAAGAATTCTCTACCAACAGAAGCAGTAGGCTCCTTAATCTTCTTGACTTCTAATAAACTGTACCTTGCGTGCTTAGCTGGGTCTCTTCTGTACATTGTAGGCCCAGGAACAGATTCAAGGCAGGCTCAGCCATTCCCAGTGGCTTCCAGTCCAAGGCACAGAATTATACTACATAGGCTGAGCTGGCATGTTATTTTTGGGGCCATTTTTGAAAGCTCATCCCTTTGAACACACAGAAGTAAAGAAATGCAAAATTAATGCTCCCAAAGTACCCATAATTCATTCACAATGCACAACTAGGCATAAATTTTCCTGGAAATACAATAACATAAAATATAGAGCACACCAGAATTGGAAAAGTTAAGACTGGGGCTGAAGTCATAAATTTGGATTTCCAGACTTGGTGCATTTTGTTGTCACCCACAGTAGTGTATTAACATAGCATTCACACTAGAAACTGCAGCATAATTCAGAGTCTGTTGTGCCTGAGGACTGAGGTAGTTTTTCTCTTTAGGGACCTCTTTTCAAATATTCACATGGATTTCAAGAGAAGAACCCTCAGAAGAAATATTAGTCCCCAGGGGAATGCAGGTAAATTCACCCAGCATGAAAGGATTTAACTACATTTATTTTCTAGCAATCTCTGGAAGCAACTTCTTTTCTTTCAAGTACTCCATCTCTAAGAAGGTGGTTAACCCACTCTCTGCCATTACTGAATCTTCCATGTGGGCCCTGAGGATCTTCCTGGGCTGTAGAAGCCCTGTCTCCTCAACTGGGTTAGGAAAGATGGAATCTATAGTGGCCACATAAATCAGTGCATGCAAGCTAATAATGTGGCCATTTACAGTAAGGGGAGATAGGTCCAATAGGACTGTGGAAGTAGGAGCCATGTGAGACCTGTGCCATGGGTCCCCATGTTTACAAACTCTGGCAGGGTCCCAGAGCAGAGCAGGAAGCAAGTGTTCCTTGCTCTTCTTGCTCTCCCTCCACCTGGTCAGAGTGCCCTATTTTAAAGGCAAATCATAATGATAATAGCACTATTGTCACAGAGGGAGGAGACTGCAGGACCTCATGACCCTATCCACTGCATGAGCAAATATTCTTTGATCTTGAGGTCTAACCTTAACAGTTTTTATGAACAGATTACATTCCCAGAGCAGCTTTTCCTCTAAAGGCTCCTGCTTTTTTATCTTGACCATTCTCCTTGTCTCAGGAGGGCACAGCTTCCGCACATGGAGCTTGCTTATTTATCTATGGAAAAGGGACTATTACCAAACAGTCGGCGAGATTGCCACAAACTTCTTTTCCTTCCCTTGTACTTTATTCTCTTGTATGGGTTACTATAAGTTTAAACAGTATTTGTAAAATACAGTATATAAGTGCCTGACCCTTAGAAGAGGCCAATAAATATCAATTTCATCTCAGTTACATGTGCTCAGGGCTGGTCGGTCCTTCACTTTTCTCTTTCTTCCCCTCCCACTGCAGAGTGTAGACAGACCTCAGGCAGCTCAAGCTCCAAGATAAGCCTTGGAGGACTTTTAGCATCTAACTATAAACAATACTTCCCACTTCAATTTCTGAAATGAGAGGACAAAATCCAATTAAGATATAGTCTTTATTTTTGAGTTTTTGAAACAGAATCTTGCTATGTAGCCCAGTCTGGGCTCATACATGTGATCCTTGGTCTTCTGAGTGCTGGGATTATAGAGTCGAGCCACCATGGCCAGCCTAGCATACATTTCTTTGCTTTGTTACATCCCCATGAGGAATGTGCATGTATTTACTTATTCCCTTTCATGTTTTTCTTTTTCTTACAAATCAGTACTGCTCATAGAATAATATGTGACCACTGAGTACTGGGCTTTTCTCCCAGTGACACTTGCCTGAGTCCTGGGCTGCTGAAAACATTAAGAAGTCCAGGAGTCTTCAGTCCCTTTACCCCATCCAATGCTCACACCTGCTTCACCAAGCTCTTTTGTACTTCTTACTTCTGATGTTTCTTTCCTACACTCACTCCCATGGCCTGAGACCAGACAAGTGTACTTAACATTTTCCCAGTCCTTCATAGAAAGCATGCTCAAAATATTATTTTCTTTTTAGTTATGATAAGTCCCTTAGTCAGAATCATAACAAAGCATTTGATTCTCCTCAAGACAAGCTCTGATTCCTTACCATGCCCTGGAAGCTCTTTGTTAGCTTTCCTCTCCTTCCCAAGAAGTGATAACTATTAAAGAGCCAGAAGGTCAAGGAGGTGATAAGCCAGACATACTCTGCACCAGAAGAATGTGGCTCCTCACAGGAGACATAATGAGGGGGAGTTTAACAACAATAAAAGTGCATTTGGAATAAAAGGAGGGTGTCTTTGCTCTCAGATGTCACTTCTGTCCTACTGTCGCCTCCTGGTTTCCCTGAACCTCCCGCTCTCTCTACAAAAGCCTTCCTTTATTTCACCTCACGGCCTCTTTCTGCACCATTTATTTTAAATTAGTCTGCCACTTGGCTTTCTGACAGCTCCTGTGGTGTTGCCTTGCACATCATTCACCTCGCTGGAAATGTATGTCTCACCTCTTCCAGGCATGGTGTCATTTTGTCTCATGAGAGCTTTGCAAAGCCTTTGAACTGCTGGTCACTCCCACCAGGTCAAATTTCTGTCATTGCATCTTGGCCAATTGTCCTTGTGCCTCTGAATGTTTCTTCTCATTCTTTTATCCACATTTTGAAATTCCTCAAGTAGCCTCCCCATTGGTCAGAATGCTTTTTTGGCTGTATACAACAAATGCTTCATTTTTATGGCTGTGAGATCTTTGAGATTCTGAGCACTATGATAGGCCACTTTCCCAGAGATACATCTATACAAGCACAATCTGGCTTCCTAAAGCTATTAAGGAATGCTCTAGGATAAAAAGAATCCCTGGATATTAACAGCTGTCTTAAATTCTACTCATTATCTCATTAAACTTATTATAAGCTGCTCATTTCTAAGTCTGTGTCTTCCATATCTCCCCCTCATATTTCAAACATTTCAGATCAATTATTCATATTCAGATCATACTAATATATGATCTTTGACTCTTATGCCCAATTTGCATTTTCCTTAGATCAATTTAAGATGACTGACTATATATCCTCTCTAATCTCTGGACCACATGCAGCTTTTTATACCTGAAGAACATGGTGACAAACTCAGAGATCCCAGAAGCTTTCCTTTTTAATGTCCCACACTCATCTTTCTTTCAATGAGTAATGTTTTATCAATGTCTGAGTGAGATTTGGGACCAATGCTGATCCTAACATTCCAGGTAGATTTAACAGGGCATACCAGGGTTAGGGCTCTGTCTTCTCTTGTGGTTGTGACAGACACATACTGTTTCAATGTATTAAGTGGTTTTTTCCCCAACTTAATTCATACTGAGTTTTCAAGTACAATTCCAAAGGCTTTTTTTCACAATTATTGCTATTATAAACACATATCTCTTATCATGTACTTCTATATTACGATTCTTTGAAAATAATCACAGCTCGTCTTAGCAGATTCACTTGAGTCGTCTAACAAGAAATGTCTTCTGTTTTGATCCCAATTCATTAATCTCTTGATACGAGCTATTACTCACACAACTCAGCTACGGTTAAAACCAATTTGTCAACAGATGGGCAAAGTAGGAAATTTTCAAACAGCCTGAGGGAACATAGATAGATACAGTAGGCAAAAGGTCACTTGTTTTTCTCACTTAACAAATTCTCTCAAAAGATGATAGAATACAGGTGACATGAAAGCAGAAGTAGAGAAACTATGGGGGGGGCAGGGAGAACTGGCCAGAGTGTATGTGTGTGTGTGTGTGGGGGGGGTGATAAGAAAAATATAATGGCACACACACACACACACACACATACAAACACATAATTGTCATACTGAAACCCATTAATTTACATGCTAACTTAAAAAATAATTTTAAGCCAAGCATGAAGGCGCACGCCTTTAATCCTAGCACTTGGGAGGCAGAGGCAGGTGGATTTCTGTGAGTTCAAGGCCAGCCTGGTCTACAGAGTGAGTTCCAGGCCAGCTGGGGTTACAGGGAGATGCTGTCTTGAAAAGACCAAAGAAATCATTTTAAAAGAAGTTTTTTAAAAACAAAATTTTCTCCCAAAATGTAAGTAAATAGATGTCTCAGCTTGTTCATTCTGATGCCTAGTAGCTGCTTTGTATGCATTGAATAAGTTGGTTAGACCTCAGAAAAGTGAGGCAGGAGGATGGAAAATATGAGGCTAGTGCATGCTGGACAAGCTGGGCTGCATCTCTCAAACAAAGGGCTGAGGATGTAGTTAAGCATGCAGAGCAGAGCATGTCCAGGCCATGGGATTAACGGCCAGCATTGTAAAAGAAAATGAAACAGGTCAACCATTTTCAAAATGACTAAGAAACCTATTACAACCTCACCAAATAGATTTCAAAAGGTAGCTTTCCACTACTTTTGAAAAGCCTCCAAATATTTGTCATCCGTCTTTCTCTCCTGTACATTCTTAGCTTTCTCTGTGAAGTCTCAGAAATGAACTCAGTAGTGTTTTTTTTTTTTTTTAATCCCACCTGGACTCACCAGGGGAGAGAAGGTAAAGTCTGTACAAACCTCTCCGTATTTCTTTGTACCATCCTGTGATTCTGTAATTATCTTAAAATAATAACATCTCAACAAATCCTCCCTGCATGCTTCTTTCACCATCTTAGGATATAATCATATCTATAGACCTAAATGCTGAGACACATTTCAGGGGCTTGACACCTTTAAATATGTCACCTACCTTGGGCTTCTGCTTCTTCTTCACCACATTTATTCCTTCCAGCTTGAGGACAGTTATTTTATTGACAGGGAGTGGGGTTCAAGGCCTCAAGTCACAGTCTGTTTTCCCAAATCCCAAATGTCTCTGGTTTGGAGTGTGTTGGATTTTTATTTTCAGATTTGAAGATATTTATATACACAAAACGAGGTATCCTAGGAATGGAACCCAGGTCTAAACATGAAATTAATTTGTGTTTCATATATACATTTTATATAAGATCCGAAGGTAATTTTACACAATATTTTTTACCTTTTAACCACAGCCTATCACTTGAGGTCAGGTGTAGAATTTTCCATCCTGCAAGAACTCAGGAAGTATTGGGCTTTATATTTCTGGGTTATGTTCAACTTGTATTAAAAACTACTTTGACTTAAGGAGAAGGAAGAGAAAACTTTTCTCTTTGTATCCGTAAGCCAAGATTTAAGTGCTTGAGGAAATGATGCTTGTCCCTTGGAGCTACGTGTGTGAGTTCTGCTCTGGTGCAGCCGGCTCCCTGTGAGTTAGGCCTCTCAGGTGGATATACTGCTTCACCATTCTTTCTCAAGACTGGGCCTGTGGCAACCATGTAGGACTTTCTCAAATGACTTCTCACTTGAAGGTGGGTGTAACCTGTTAGAAATGATCCATCTTCCTACCCTGAAGTCACAAGTTGGCTATTCAGAGACTTCTTAGTGAGCCTATGCCAGCTATTATTTTAAACAGGAGTTGCCTACTTTAGGATGATTCTCTCCAAGCTTTCAGCTGACATGCTTCAGTTCCTCCATGTCACAATTGTGATGTTGAGTTCCCCCAACAGGGAATGTCACAGGAGAGATAGCCTTTATCTGAAGTCCTTATGGGCTAAATACTAGAAGAGAGCTGATTAGCACACAGCAAGAAAATATACTCAGCTAGCTAGACTCACATCTGTACCTTCCAGGGCTTCCAGCCTCCTTCACCCAAGTCCTGTAACAACATTGTTAGAGGATTCTGACACATCCTAGATAAGCGTTTCATTCAGTTCCCGGCCTGCCTCCTTTTGAGAAGGAAACAGGAAAATTCCAAATAACCAACCTATGTTATCAGGGCCTTGATCCAGATGTGAAGCCTCCAATGCCCCCAGGGCTCCTGACTCCTTCTGCAAACCAACATTTGGGACATGTTAGTTTCACATTGTACCAACACTGCAGGGCATTTCTGAGGGGAAAGAAAGACATAGATTTCAAAAATGTTTTTATTTTACTCTTGATTAGCATGCCTAATAAAGACCTGAGTGAATGAGGTCATTGGAACCAAGGAGAAAAAAAATGAAGCGTCATGGTGCCTAGTGAATTTTTCTGTGAAACGATTGGTTTCTAAGATATATACCCTGGCGTAGCAGCAAGAGCTACCCTAAAAGGGCCTCCTTCCCATAACAATTATGAGAGATTTCCTTCTTGGTTCTCTGCTGAGCCATTTTCCTTGCTATTTTCTATGTCAGAAGAGATAAATTATTTATAATTACTTGCAAATAATCTGTGCCATAAGGCCTCTGAAATGCTGGAAAATGTTGAAAAGCCTTAATCAGGATGTCTAGGAAACATTCATCAAACTCTTATCCTCTTCTAATTTGGGGATTAATGGAGGGAAGAAAAGGCAAGTGCAAAAAAGAAGTTTACTGATTCTGATCACCTCCAGTTGTGTGACTGTGTGACTATTCTCTAGTTTTTACGTAGTAGAGGGGATTTGACTTACACACAGTTTGAATAGACTTCAGAGGGTCATAAGAGCCAGGAGCCTCACTGTGTCTACCTCTGTTTCTGGTTTTTAAAAATGCATTTAGGTTCCCAAAGAAATGATTCACAGGCAGACTTTGGAACATGCTTTGTTTGTAATACGGAGCCTACCTAGGTCCCTGCACGTCTCTCCAAGCAGCCGCAGCTCGGAGAACCTAGGGCTATAACAGTCCCAGTAGAACTGACTCTGAAATGTTTTAGAGAGAAGTCAGAAATTGGTTTAGGCAGTTAGTTTGAGCATGCAGGCTAAGACACTGCTAGTTGTATTACTTCCTATGGCACCTGGGACTTAGTTACTTTAAGTGCATAAATCAGCCTTCTGAGAAATATTATTCAGTTTCCTGAGCTTAGTTTAAGCTGAATTACAAGTGACCCTGTAGAATTATTTTATTCCCTTTTTGCCTGAATTCCTGTGCAAAGGATTAAAAAGCCACAAAGTCTGTTTTTATTGGCATGTTTCCCCCTTACCCCACCCCATTTTAATAAGTTCAGCTCCTTAAATCTGTATTCGCTCCACAGTATTTTACAGAAATTGGTCAAACATGTAAATGCCCAAAGTTAACTAGGCCCTTTACTATGTCTACAATTTGTGCACATGTAGGAGGCATGATGTCCCCTTGAGTATTAACAATATCCTGGGGACATAAAATGGAGGATCGCTGCCTTGGTCAGTTAGTTCTCCCAGGGCTTTGTGATAGCATCAGACATTTGTGACACCATCGCTTTAAGGTACAGGCTTTGGCCCTAGATTAGAGCCAAAAGAATATGTTTATTGACAGGGGAGAGAGGACTGGAAAGAAAAGGCTCCAAAACTGCCTGGAGAACTTATCCCGGGAGGAAGCTATAGTCATACTTTTGGAAAGGAAGGAGGCAAGGAAAGCAGAAGGCTAGGCGCCACTATGTTGGAGCAACAGAATTTTAAACATCTCAGTCTAACTCTACTGTGGTGTGGTGGCATTTGTTTTGTCTTGTCCATTTTAAATTATGAGATTAAACATCAATTTATTTGATGTTTCAATAACTCAGATCCTAAGAAATCATGAAAGGTACAGTAGAATGCAACATTCCTATTCTTTGGTCTTTTTTTTTTTTTTTTCATTCTGAAACCCTTGTAACCATTGGTTCAAGATTCATTTCTCTGATATTAGGAATGTGAGCCTTTCAATATGGAGCAATGTGTTCACCAGGGTGCCTGTGGCCCTCAACCACGAGAATGGGATCTCCCTCCCATAATTTCAGATTATACAAAGTTGGCAGTCTTTAAAGAGACTAAAGAAATATTCACCAGAAAAAAATAGAATTTAAAAATTACCACCCATCTAGAGCAACTGTAGAAAATTCATAAAGTGTAGGTTTCTAATTTTAGCTTATTGACATATAGCCAAAATAAACATATCAGCTAACCATTGATGGACACCTGGCTGTAGACACTTTTCCAGGACCCAGATCAACTTAAGAGAGATGCAATGCCACATTTCCTTCGTTTCCCTTAAATGTAAGTTATAACTTATGCTGCATCTGGATTTTATAAAGATACTTGTTTCATCACATTTTTTGCCACGGTTCTAGATTGTGCTGTTAGTCAGCCCTGAGCTGGTGCCACAGACAGAGCTACAAAGAGCATGCACCTGACCATAATGTCATCTCTTAGATTTTATATATAATATATACATTTAATATTATATATATCTATATATACTGTAACAAAAGCGACTGAAAGTTACCTATTATATAAGCTCAGATTCCTTCTGTCATCTCTGGCCCTATACTAGTAAAGAGCATGCAGGAAGGGGGGGAGCAGATGACAAATCAGACATGAGCAAATGATAAACAGTCACACATATTCTTTAAATTCATTGTACTGAGAGGACTCAGTTTCTTCAGTTCTTGATTCTCGGAGAGGTCTACATGCCAGCGATCGAACGGCAGGCATGAGGCCTCCATTTCCCCTTGCTTTGTAGTAACCCTCTGTCATGTTGTCTCGAAGGGAATAAGGGTTCTTGTTGACAGCATCAGTGGATAGGAGAGAAAAATACAGCCAATGCTGTGAAAACCTATTTCATTGGTTCTCCTCTCCTGAAATTTAAATAAACCAGAAAGAGAAAACCAGATATATGAAGCCAAATAATTATGGTGTATCTCTCATCTTGGTGGGCCACCTTCAGGGCATAAAGGAATTCACATTGGAAAGTTTTGTGATGCGCAATTTTGGAACTGCCTTATGGTGTTCCCTGTAACAAGTTTAGAGTTTGTTTGGAGTTCAAGGTTTTTATTTTTATTTTGGAAGCCTAGTCTAACAGTCAGTCCGGCAATTGCTAGTAGAGATGGAAGATGCCTGTTATGTCATCCCCAAGGCCCAGGGGAATCAGCAGAGGATCAATTTCCTAGAATCAATTTTTCTAGTTTCTTATCCTATTGACTTTCAAATGTGTCCAGGAATGGAGTTTCTACCACTTCCTTTACTACATACTTCTTCACTCATAATTCTTGCTGTCAAAGTATTCCAGGGCGTTTGATTCAAGTGTGCCTTTTCTGAAAATGGCAACTGCTTTCCCTTATGCAAAGCTGTCTCACCTGCAGATGAGGACTCATCCTTTTGGAAATTTCTGTTTTTGTTTTGTTTTCTTTCTCCTCTTGGAGTTTTTCCCTGTAGAAGCCATAACTGCAGATGGGCATGGATCATATGAAGGGACTAGTAGCAGTTAGACAAGTGGATTTTAGCCTGGTCTGGCTACATTGTCTTGACATTTTAACAACAGAATAGCTCTCAAAGGTGCAAGCTCCTAATGCTGGACTGGGAGCTCACCTAACACTGATACATGCTGGTTTTACTTTGCTTCTCTGTTGCTGTGATAAAACCTTGACCAAAACCAACTAGGGTAGGAAAGAGTGTGAGAGAAGCAAAGGCAGGAACAGAAAAAGGGACTGGGGAGAAACACCATCTCCTGGCTTGCTCCTCTGGCTTGTGCTCAGGGTGCTTTCTTTGTTACTTTTAAAAATATATATGTACTTTTATTTATTTTATGTATCTGAGTGCATTACCTGCATGTAGACAGGTACACCTGTGTCATGCAATGCCCATGTTGGTCAGAGAGGGTGCCGGATCCCCTGGAACTGGAGTCACAGTTTATAGTTAACCATCATGTGGGTGCAGGGAATTGAATGCAGGTCCTCTGCAAGAGAAGCCTGTGCTCTTAACACATGAGCCATCTCTCCAGTCCTGCTCAGCCTCCTTTCTTATATAACCCAGAAATACCTGCCCAGGAGTAATACCATTTACTCCCACATTAGTGAAAACTCAAGAAAATGTCTCACAGAAATGCCCACAGACTAATCCAAGAAAGGAAATTCCCCAATTGAGTTTTTGTCTTCTCAGGTGTGTCAAACTGATAACTAAAGTCAAGCATGCCACTATGGAATGAGTACTTCACACTGGCACCTGTAATAACCAACCAGAGTGGTGGTATATACTTGTACTCCCAATTTAGCACAATGGTGGAAGCAGAAGCATTATGAGTTTGAAGTGTCTCAAAAATGAAAAGATAGAAAGAAAATAACATATAAAACACAACTCAACAAACCTATACAGTCTGAAAACTTATTTTTAAATGCTTCACTTGCATTCATTGAAGTACCATGTAGGTTGATTCTGCATGAGAATACACATTGCAAATTAGAATTCAAAATGACCATACATGCTATGATTATAATTACACAACCCATAAAAGCATTTTTATGGGGGTCCTAATAGAACACAGGACTAAATCATGAATGCGACTTATCCATTCCACTTATTCATACATAACAGAACTAGAAAAGTTAGACCTCCTGGGAAGATTCCAGAAAGATGATAGATTAGGATCCACCTCCCCATCCAGACAATGATATTGGCAGAATCAGTCTGATAAAAACTTTTAGAAATCTGAAGTCCATTAAAAGTGTGCAACTTCCAGGTGAAGACTTAATAAATTTGGGTTAATTTAGATAAGTTTCAGCTCCTAATTCTACAGGCATGGGTAACACACTGCCTATCCCTTAGCTCATGACAGGCAAATATGTACATGTTCTTGAAAGAGCATGTATACAGCTTGAAGGAGCCAAGGAGGGTTAAGAGGGCCATACCAAGTAATGTTACAGAACTGTTCTCTGACCTCTAGCTGCTATTTGTGATTATAGAGAAATACACAGTCTATGACTACTGTATCCAGATCCTCCCTATTGTTAATGGTCTTTCATCCTCTGACTGAAGTGATTTCTGGGAGGATTCACCTTGTCTAAATGTTTTTTTCTGTCTTTTGTTCTCTTTTTGCCCTTTTGGGGGCGTGGTGCTTTGTAGGAGAAATGTCCCCCATAGTTGCATACATTTACAACTTGGTCCTAGGTGGTAGCACTGTTTAGGGATATTATGGAAAGTTTAGCAGGCGGAGCCTTGCTAAAGTAAGCACACCACTAGTGGTGGGTTGTGAGGGTTCATAGCCTCAGCCTCTTTCATGATTTCTTTCTCTAATTCCTGTGTGTGGATGAAACGTGATCAGCCATCCAGGTTCCTGCTCCTGACTGTAGCCATGCCTTCCCCGCCATGATGGACTCTCCATCTCTCTAGACCCATATGCCAAAATAAACTCTTTTTTCCCTTAATTTGCTTTGGGTCATGGTATTTTATGATGGCACCTGAATACTAACTAATATAAAAAACTGGTACCCGGAAAAGTGGGCTTTCTGCTGTGAGAACCTAAACATGTTGTTTTCTGGAGAAATATGGAAGACTTTGGCTGTTTGGATCAGAAAAGACATTGAATGCTGGAAGCAGAGATTAACAAGCCCTTCAAGTAAGACACTGGAAGAAGTAGTGCTGAGAGGAATGTAGACCATGGAGACTCACATCATAAGGTTTCAGAGGGGAATAATGACTTAGCAACTGGGCTAGAGGCCATTCATGTGCTACTTTGGGCAGAGAATCTTGTTAAGTCCACCCACAGGCTAAGAATTTTCCTGACACTAAATTAAAAAGTGATGAACTGGGGTTGGAGAGATGGCTCAATGGTTAAGAGCACCAGCTGCTTTTTCAGAGAACCCAGGTTCAATTCCCAGCACTCACATGGTGACTAACAACCATCCATAACTCTAGTTCCGGGGGAATATGACACCTTCTTCTGACTGCAAACATTGAATGACACAGGTACATTTATACACATGCAGGCAATATACTCATACACATAAAACAAAAATAATAAAACATTTTATAAAGTAATGAAATAATTTGTTTGCTGAAGAAAATTTTAAGGCATAATTATATGAGTCTGTGGTATGGTTATTACTGATTATTTTTATGCAACAAGTGGTGTGTAAAAAAAAGTGAAAAAATGTGCAGTTTGGGGAGGAAAATAAGAAGCTTATGTTACAACCAAAGCATGTGCTAAGAGAGTTGTAGAAATTGTTAAAGACAGGAATGCCCTGCTCTGAATTAGAAAGATGGAAAAGGTCTTCACAGAGTTACATCCCATCCAGCTAAGCCTCCAGTTTGTGAAAGACAGCCTAAAGGAATTACTCATAAATCCAACAGCTTCATCATACAAAAGCTGCTGCTACTGAGGCGAAAGGGAGTAAGGGTCCATCCCAAGCTGACAGCTGAACGTGCAGTGTCAGTAATGTGGTACCAGGTTTGGAGGAAAGAAAGATACAAGGTTGATGAGGTTGTGAATTTGTCCTTCACCACCGTTTCACAGTGCCATTGAGGTTGGACAACATGTGGGAGGGTCAGAGGCTTGTATGGAGGCCCTATGAGGCCACTGCGTGAATCTGTAAAAGTGAAGCCTTGGTTTCAAGGAGATCTCAGGATGTTCAAAATGACAGAGACATGATATATCTGCCAAGGAAAGCCACATCTAAGGAATGGAACTGGCCCTAGAGAGTAATGCATGTTGTAGGCAGCAGAGCTGGAGGGGTAAAATCATCTAAGCCCTTTGAAATTGAAGACCTGGATATTGGACATGGAGCTACAGGATTTGTTGTTTGCCCTGATCAGTTTTGGTCTTGTCTTGACACAATATTTCCTCACTATGCCAGCATTCCTCACTTTTGGAATGAGAATGTATATTCTGCACCATTGCATGCTATGGTATGTAATTTGGGATTTAAAGTTTTTTCCCACAGTTAAGAGATTACTTTGAGTCTCAGAAAAATACTTTGGATGTTGGACTTTTGAGAATGTTAACAATGTTAAGGACTATGGGGACTTTTGAAGTTTGAGTAAATGTATTTTACATTATTATATGGCAATGAGCCTATGGAGTCAGAGGCCAGATGTGGTGGTTTGAATGAGAAATGTGCCCTAGAGTCTCGTGTATTTGACCACTTGATTCTCACCTGGTAGGGGGTGTTCACGGGTGTTATGGAACCTTTAGGAAAGGATTCCTTTATAAGAAATGCAAAAGGAAAGTATAACCCGAAATAAATAATCAGTAAGGTCTGAGAAATTGTACTTCAGGTATAAAACTTGAGAATCTTCCAAACCTTCAATGCCAGATGGGGACTACTGAGATATCCAGCTTGTGGACTGAGAGGCTACTAGGATTTCAGCCTCTTCAGAGTGTAGACTGCTGTTGTTGGACTACCCAGACTGTGTCATAGAGGCCAGTGCAGGAAGATCAAGACAGGACACACACTTATTGGACCTCATTTGGATGACCATGTGAGGGGAACCCCAGTGTGGAGCACAGGGACAGGATTGATGGTTGTTTGGGTTTGCCAAGGAGGAACCTTCAGGCACTTCCTTGGGGGAAAAATGACATCTTTTGGCTAAAAAAAAAAAAAGATTATATTTAACAGTTAAAAATATTTTATAAAATAGGGGCTGGAGAGATGGCCTAGCGGTTAAGAGCGCCAACAGCTCTTACAGAGGACCCGGGTTCGATCCCCAGCACCCACATGGCGGCCGAGAACCGTCCGAAACTCCAATTCCAGGAGAACTCCAGTTCCAGGGGAATCCTACACCCTCTTCTGACCTCCGTGGCATTGCACGACACGGGTGCACAAACCTGCATGCCTATATATATATATATATATATAAAATTATCTATATATATATATTATTTATCTTTTCGAGACAGGGTCTCCTGAGCCCCAGCTTGTCCTGGAACTCACTCTGTAGACCAGGTTGGCCTTGAATCACAAACGACCGCCTGTCTCTGCCTTCCAAGTGCTAGGATTAAAGGTGTACACCCACCAATGCCTGGCTACAAATATTTTTAACTGTATTTTAAATATATAAATATATATATATATATATATTTTTTTTTAGACCAAAAAGCTGTCATTTTCCCCCAAGGAAGTGCATGAAGGTTCCTCCTTGGCAAACCCAAAAAACCATCAATCCTGTCCCTGTGCTCCAAATGGGGTTCCCCTCCTGGTCATCCAAATGAGGTCCAATAGTGTGGTCCTGTCTTGATCTTCCTGCCAATGGCCTCTATGACACAGTCTGGGTAGTCAACACAAAGCAGTCTAACTCTGAAGAGGCTGAAACCTAGTAGCCTCTCCGTCCACAAGCTGGATATCTCAGTAGTCCCCATCTGGCATTGAAGGTTTGGAGATTCTCACAGTTTTATACCTGAAGTCAATTCTACGACCTTACTGATTATTTATTCGGGTTTATACTTTCCTTTTGCATTCTTATAAAGGAATCCTTTCCTAAAGGTTCCATACAACCCGTGAACACCCCTACCAGGTGAGAATCAAGGTGGTCAAATACACGAGACTCTAGGCACATTTCTCATTCAAACCACCACTCGGCCTCTGACTCCATGGCTCATTGCCATATAATAATGTAAAATACATTTACTCAAACTTCAAAAGTCCCCATAGTCCTTAACATTGTTAACATTCTCAAAAGTCCAACATCCAAAGTATTTTTCTGAGACTCAAAGTAATCTCTTAACTGTGGGAAAAAACTTTAAATCCCAAATTACATACCATAGCATGCAATGGTGCAGAATATACATTCTCATTCCAAAAAGGAGGAATGCTGGCATAGTGAGGAAATATTGTGTCAAGACAGACCAAAAACTGATCAGGGCACACAACAAATCTGTAGCTCCATGTCCAATATCCATTCTCAATTTCAAAGGGCTTAGATGATTTTACCCCTCCAGCTCTGCTGCCTACAACATGCATTACTCTCTGGGCAGTTCCATTCCTTAGATGTGGCTTTCCTTGGCAGATATATCATGTCTCTGTCATTTTGAACATCCTGAGATCTCCTTGAAACCAAGGCTTCACTTTACAGATTCACGCAGTGGCCTCATAGGGCCTCCATACAAGCCTCTGACCCCCACATGTGTCCAACCTCAATGGCACTGTGAAACGGTGGTGAAGGACAAATTCACAACCTCATCAACCGTGTATCTTTCTTCCTCCAAACCTGGTACCACATTACTGACACTGCACGTTCAGCTGTCAGCTTGGGATGGACCCTTACTCCCTTTCGCCTCAGTAGCAGCAGCTTTTGTATGATGAAGCTGTTGGATTTATGAGTAATTCCTTTAGGCTGTCTTTCACAAACTGGAGGCTTAGCTGGATGGGATGTAACTCTGTGAAGACCTTTTCCATCTTTCTAATTCAGAGCAGGGCATTCCTGTCTTTAACAATTTCTACAACTCTCTTAGCACATGCTTTGGTTGTAACATAAGCTTCTTATTTTCTCCCAAAACTGCACATTTTTTTCACTTTTTTTTACACACCACTTGTTGCATAAAAATAATCAGTAATAACCATACCACAAACTCAATTTATGCCTTAAAATTTCTTTTTTCAGCAAACCAAATTATTTCATTACTTTATAAAATGTTTTTTATTTTGTTTTTTGTGTTATGAGTGTAAACCTGCAGTATATAGTGCAATGTGTCATGCGTGTGCCCACAGAGCCAGAAGAAGGTGTCATGATTCCCCGGAACTGAGTTATGGATGGTTGTTAGTCACCATGTGATTGCTGGGAATTGAACCTGGGTTCTCTGAAAAAGCAGCTGTTCTGCTCTAAACCATTGAGCCATCTCTCCAACCCCAGTTCATCACTTTTTAATTTAGTGTCAGGAAAATTCTTAGCCTGTGGGTGGACTTAACAAGATTCTCTGCCCAACAGTAGCACATGAATGGCCTCTAGCCCAGTTGCTAAGTCATTATTCCCCTCTGAAACCTTATGATGTGAGTTCCATGGTCTACATCCTCTCAGCACTACTTCTTCCAGTGTCTTACTTGAAGGGCTTGTTAATCTCTGCTTCCAGCATTCAATGTCTTTTCTGATCCAAACAGCCAAAGTCTTCCATATTTCTCCAGAAAACACATGTTTAGGTTCTCACAGCAGAAAGCCCACTTTTCCGGGTACCAGTTTTTTATATTAGTTAGTATTCAGGTGCCATCATAAAATACCAGACCCAAACAAATTAAGAAAGGAAAAAAGAGTTTATTTTGGCCTATGGGTCAGAGAGGAGAGTCCATCATGGCGGGAAGGCATGGCTACAGTCAGGAGCAGGAACCTGGATGGCTGATCACGTTTCATCCACACACACAGGATTAGAGAAAGAAATCATGAAAGAGGCTGAGGCTATGAACCCTCACAACCCACCACTAGTGGTGTGCTTACTTTAGCAAGGCTCCGCCTGCTAAACTTTCCATAATATCCCTAAACAGTGCTACCACCTAGGACCAAGTTGTAAATGTATGCAACTATGGGGGACATTTCTCCTACAAAGCACCACGCCCCCCCAAAGAGCAAAAAAGACAAAAGACAGAAAAAAAACATTTTAGACAAGGTGAATCCTCCCAGAAATCACTTCAGTCCGGGTATTGAAAAGACCATTAACAATGGGAGGATCTGGATACAGTGTCATAGACTGTTGATTTCTCTTATAATTCACAAATGCAGCTAGAGGTCAGAGAACAGTTCTGTAACATTACTTGGTATGGCCCTCTTAACCCTCCTTGGCTCCTTCAAGCTGTATACATGCTCTTTCAAGAACATGTACATATTTGCCTGTCATGAGCTAAGGGATAGGCAGTGTGTTACCCATGCCTGTAGAATTAGGAGCTGAAACTTATCTAAATTAACCCAAATTTATTAAGTCTTCACCTGGAAGTTGCACACTTTTAATGGACTTCAGATTTCTAAAAGTTTTTATCAGACTGATTCTGCCAATATCATTGTCTGGATGGGGAGGTGGATCCTAATCTATCATCTTTCTGGAATCTTCCCAGGAGGTCTAACTTTTCTAGTTCTGTTATGTATGAATAAGTGGAATGGATAAGTCGCATTCATGATTTAGTCCTGTGTTCTATTAGGACCCCCATAAAAATGCTTTTATGGGTTGTGTAATTATAATCATAGCATGTATGGTCATTTTGAATTCTAATTTGCAATGTGTATTCTCATGCAGAATCAACCTACATGGTACTTCAATGAATGCAAGTGAAGCATTTAAAAATAAGTTTTCAGACTGTATAGGTTTGTTGAGTTGTTTTTATGTTTTTTCTTTCTCTTTTCATTTTTTGCGACACTTCAACTCATAATGCTTCTGCTTCCACCATGTGCTAAATTGGGAGGTACAGTTTATACAACACCTCTGGTTGGTTATTACAGGTCCAGTGTGAAGTACTCATTCCATAGTGGCCATGCTTGACTTTAGTTATCAGTTTGACACACCTGATTGAAGACAAAAAAACTCAATTGGGGAATTTCCTTTCTTGGATTAGTCTGTGGCGCATTTCTGTGAGACATTTTCTTGAGTTTTCATATGTGGGATAAATGGTATACTCCTTGGGCAGGTATTTTGGGTTATTATAAGAAAGGAGGCTGCGCGGGATGGAGAGGATGGCTCATGTGTTAAGAGCACGGCCTCTCTTGCAGAGGAAACCTGCATTCAATTTCCCTACACCACAGTGATGTTATACCTATAAACTGTTGATTCCAGTTTCAGGGGATCCGCAAAATCTTCAATCTGACCCTTGGGCATTACAACCACAGGTGTACACGTTACAAATGCAGGTAAGCACTCACATACATAAAATAAAGAAAGTACGAGTTATATGTTTAAAAGCTAAAAACGAAAGACACCCTGGACAAGCCGAGGAGCAAGCAAGGGATGGTGTTTATCCCCAGAATCCCTTTTTCTGTTCCTGACTTTGCTCTCTCTCACACTCTTTCCTCCCTAGTTGGTTTTGGTCAAGGTTTTATCACAGCACACATGAGAAGCAAAGTAAAACCAGCATGTATCAGTGTTAGGTGAGCTCCCAGTCCAGCATTAGGAGCTTGCACCTTTGAGAGCTATTCTGTTGTTAAAATGTCAAGACAATGTAGCCAGACCAGGCTAAAATCCACTTGTCTAACTGCTACTAGTCCCTTCATATGATCCATGCCCATCTGCAGTTATGGCTTCTACAGGGAAAAAAAACTCCAAGGGAGAAAGAACAAAACAAAAACAGAAATTTGCAAAGGATGAGTCCCTTCATCTGCAGGGGACCAGCTTTGCATAAGGGGAAAGCAGTTGCCATTTTCAGAAAAGGCCAACACTTGAATCAAACGCCTGGAATACTTTGACAGCAAAGATTATGAGTGAAGAAGTATGTAGTACAAGGAAGTGGGAGAAACTCCTTCCTGACACTTTGAAAGTCAATAGGATACGAAACTAGGAAAAATTGTTCTGGATAATTGATCCTCTGCTGATTCCCCCTGGGCCTTGGGTATGACCATAACAGGCATCTCCTTCCATCCTACTCAGCATTGCCGGGACTTGATGTTAGACTAGGCTTCCAAACATAAAAATTAAAAACCTGAACTCCAAACAAACTCTAAACTTGTTACAGGNTATATTTCAAGCTGGGCATGATGGCACACACCTTTAATCCTAGCACTCAGGAGGCAGAGGCAGGCGGATCTTTGTGAGTTCAAGGCCAGCCTGTTCTACAGAGTGAGTTCCAGGACACCTGGGGCTACAGGGAGACCCTGTCTCTCGAAAAGACCAAAAAAATTTTGTAAAATAATATTTTCTCTCTTTATTGATACATTCATAATTTATCCTTATGTAATCCTATGGTGTGTTCTATCATATAGGAATATTAATATTCATATTCTAAAAAAAAAAGAATGTAAAGTTATACTTGTTTTTACCTGCATGCAACTTTACTATTAAAATGTGACTCTCTAAATGTGTTTTGGAATTAAGCTATAGTTTATTTTCAGATTTTGTAATTTTGTGGAATGTATATATGCATATTTTTAAATAATATAAAATCAAAGGGAACAAAAAAAAAGAGAGAGAGAAACCTATTCAAAGAACTGACCAAAAGAGTAAACTTGTGTTTTATAAAAGGTTGTAAACCTTTTTATAAAAGGTTATAAAAGACTGAGAAAAAGATTTAGGACAGGACTTAACATGTATGACAGAGTCCATGAGCTCTGGCAGGGGTTGGGGGTTATGAGGGCTTGGCAAGCATGGGGGAATGAGTCTAAATTTGATTAAGAAATATTGTATGAAATGAGGTCAATAAAAATTAAAAAAAGAAATGCTGTAAGGACATCTGTAGATTGAAATGAAAGGAGACTAGACAAAATCTTGCAGCCATATGAAGAAAAAGCATCACAGAAGAGGTAGACTTGCATTGTTGTGGCTTTAGTTTCTGCCTTATATTTTATTTCTTATGTAACTTGAGAGAAAATGTATTAAAAACAATCACTAATTTGTGTTTTTAGAAGTATAATAAAAAAGTTGTTTACAAAGCTGTAAAGGAGTAGATTTTTATATTACATATAATATATATTATTTAACACAAATTAGAGTGTTAAAAGTTTAGTATTTTGAATTTAATTCCTTTGTCAACTACCAGGGACTAGCTATAAATAACATCATTCCCTGTACTCAGAAGCATGGAGTAGGAAAGTCACAATTTCCAGGCTACTCTGGTTACCACAATGAGTTCTAGCTCAGTCTGAACCTGGTAGGGTGTCTCCAAAAGCTAAATGGACGAATAAATAAACCACAATTAATGAAAGGAGAATTAAAAGATTTCACTGAGAAAAGCAAAAATATGGGAAAGAAATAAATATGGAATAAATAAGTAACAAAACAACTATCAGGCATAGACAAAACAAATAACAGAGTGCTAGAAATAAATCCTGCCTTAATAACATTAAATATATATGAATAAATGAATAAAGAGAGATTGGTAAAATTGAGATTTTTTTTAATTTTATTTATTTCTGTATGGTATGAATGTACTGTCTGCATGCAAGTTTGTGCACCCGTGTCATGCAATGCCACGGAGGTCAGAAGAGGGTGTCGGATTCCCCTGGAACTGGAGTTCTCCTGGAATTGGAGTTTCAGACAGTTCGCCGCCGCCATGTGGGTGCTGGGGATCGAACTCGGATCCTCTGTAAGAGCGGTCGGCACTCTTAACCACTAGGCCATCTCTCCAGCCCAAAATTGAGTTTTAAATAAAACCCAGTTCAAGTCCTTCATGGACTTCATAGTGAATGCATGCCATCCTGGGGAACCTAGTGAGATTCTGTTTCAAAATAAAAAAGAAAGAGAGCTGGGAAGATAGTTCAGTGTTAGAAAACTTGAGTAGCATGTACAAGGCCTGTGGGTCACTCCTCACTCCCAAGACAAACAGCAACAGACACCAGGAAATAAGAGAACTATGTACTATATGTCAGACTGCAAGATGCTCACTAGATTCAAAGTTTAAATAGTTTGCAAATGAGAAAATAGAAAAAGGAATCCCAAATATCTAAATTGGGAAGGCAGAGGTAAAATTATTTCTGTTCATTGTGACATAATCTTGACTTAGAAACACAAACAATTCCAAAAAATAACTGAAATAGCAACTGAATTCAACAAAGTATCAGGGCACAAAATCAACATGCAAAATCAATGTCATTCTACCTGTTAGCAATGAACAACTCCAAAGGAAATTAAGACAGCAATTCTATTTACAATAGCATCATAAGGAATTAGTTACATAGGCCCTAATTTAAGTAGGAAGCTTTCTTTTTTATGCTGAACAGGGACCACGCGGCCCTGCTAAGAGGAATGGGGACACAGTGCCTGCTTTGCGGACACTGCGGGGAGCTGACCCCTCAGAGCAGAGGCCAGTTGGCTACTTCCTGTAGCCCAGCCTGGATGATACTTTCAACTCAGGCCCTTAGCCTGGACCCACAAGACACGTGTTCCACTCTTGGCCGTGGCTTCTCACCTGCCCAGAGCCTGGACAGGAATTTCAGGCTGATGGCTTATTGCCTCCCTTCAGCCAATACCCACTCACTACACCAGCTACCTAGACTGGTGATCGGCAAAGGAATCTCTTTCCAACCCACTGGCCACCCGAACGAAATGCAGGCCTGCTTTAGCCTGTATGTGCGCGATAATTAATAAAAATAACGGCTGGAGGGGCTGGAGAGATGGCCTAGCGGTTAAGAGTGCCGACCGCTCTTACAGAGGACCGGGGTTCGATTCCCAGCACCCACATGGCGGCCGAGAACCGTCTGAAACTCCAATTCCAGGAGAACTCCAGTTCCAGGGGAATCCTACACCCTCTTCTGACATCTGCGACATTGCACTACACGGGTGCACACACCTGCATGCAGACAGTACATTCATACACATACCGAAAAAAATTTAAAAAAAATTAAAAAAAATAACGGCTGGGAATTCCATGATGATGTTACTATGAAATTCAAATTTATTCTTTGGTACAGTCTGCTTTTATAAACTAAATGACGTCAGTTCCCAGAGCCAATCATAAGTCCCCACCCAATTCCGCGCCATTGCACACCTTGCCCCTCCCAGCATCATGCACCTAGGCCAGGGCTGATTGCTCCTCCTTGGGGCCTGGCCAGACCCTTGGCCACGTGGTGAGATGTGCTAGTTGGAAAGCCAGCTTGCAATTCTAGCTGGATTTCCCTACAAAAGTGGAAAAAGGGATAATGAAAACTATTCAATACTGTTGAAAGAAATCGAAGAAGATATGAATGAATGGAAAGACATTCCATGTTCATGTATCAGAAGATTTATATTGTCAATATTACCCAAAGTACTTTATGGATTCATTGTAAGCTATTTCAAAATCTCAAGGATACTTTTATTTTTTAATTATTTTGAGAAATAGAAAAATCTACCAAAAAATTCAAGTGAAATCTCAAGGATTCTGAATAGACAAAGTTATTCCTTTTAAAAAATATTTTATTTATGGGGCTGGAGAGATATCTGGTGGTCAAGAGCGCCGACTGCTCTTGCAGAGGACCTGGGTTTGATCCCCAGCACCCACATGGTGGCTGAGAACCATCTTTAACTCCAGTTCCAGGGGAATCCGACGCCCTCTTCTGGGACGCCTTCCATGGCATTGCACAACACAGGTGCACAAACCTACATGCAGACAGTACATTCATATACACATACAAAATAAAATTTTAAAAAATATATTTTATTTATAATTTTTATTTTATGTTTATGAGTGTTGCCTGCAATGTATGTAAGTGCACCCGAGTCATGTAATGCCTGTGGAGGTCAGAAGAGGGCATCAGATTACCCTGGAACTGGAGTTACAGACAGTCCTTAGCCACAGTCATGTGGCTGGCGGGCATCACACCCAAGTCCTCTGCAAGAGCAGCCAGTGATCTTAACCACTGAGCCATCTCTCCAGCCCAGACAAAGACATTCATTATATATATATATATATTATATTATATATATATATATATGAAGGTGGAAGATTCACACTTCTGATCTCAAGATGAACTGTTAAGTGATGGTAATCAACAATATCATATTGTAGAAAAACAAGCATATAGAAATTAAGAAATATACATAGGTAGAAAAGTGGCTCAACTGGTAGAGTACTCGCCTAGCATTCATGAAGCATCAGGTTCATCCCAAGTATTCCATAAAAACAGATTCAGTGGCATATATGCCTGTGATCCTAGCACTTAAGATTTAGAGGTGGAAAGATCTAATGTTCAAAATCATTCTCAGCTGCATGCCAAGTTTTGGGCCAGCACAAGATACATGAGACTCTTTACTTTAAAGTAACAAAATGAAGCATTAAAAATTCATTTTGAAGAGATATTCTAAACTGTGCGTCATGGTACATGCCTGTAATCTCAACTCTCAGGGGGCATAGCTCAGAAGTTCAAGGACATTGTTCTCTACACGGCAAATTTAAAGGATGCACGGCACTCTATCTAAAGGCTAGCACATTCAAGGGAACATGGGAAAAGTGGATATCCACATTCAAAAGAATGTATCCTAAAAATATCTAATAGAAAAATTGACTCTAAATGAATCAAAGACTTAAATATGAGTTCTAAAATGACAAAACTTAGGTGAGAATCTTAGGCAAAGTATTTGTGGCACTAAAGGTGATGATAATTTGTGGAGGGAGGGGGTAACTGGATGACAAAGGGACAAGAAACAAAAGAAAACACAGAGAAAATATACTTCATGACCATTATGTTTGTGCATCAAAAGACACTATCAGTTGTATATTTTAAAGGACAATCCACATGGTATTTGCAAGTTATACATCTCATGAGGGAATAAAATCCAGAATACCTAGAAGCTAGGCTACATGACGCATACCTATAATCCCATCACTCAGGTAATAGGTAATAGCCAGTTGTGGTGGTTTGAATGAGAATGTCACTCACAGACTCCAAGTACTTGGACATTTTTTTTGGTATTTTTGAGACAGGCTCTCCCTTTAGTTCCAGCTGTCCTGGAGCTTGCTCTGTAGACCAGGCTGGCCTTGAACTCACAGAGATCGGCCTGCCTCTGCCTCCTGAGTGCTGGGATTAAAGGCGTGTGCCACCACACCTGGCTGTACGTGGACATTTTATCCTCATTTTGTGGCACTGTTTTGGGAGGTTTGATTTTGCTGGAAGAAGCACTCACCTGGGGTGGGCTCAGAGAGTTCTTAAGCCAAGTCACACTTCCTGTGGCTCTCTGCTTCCTCTGCTTGCTCTCTGCTTCCTCTGCTTGAAGATGTGAGCACTCCCTCCCTCTGATTGTTCTGGAACTGTAATTGCAAAGAAATTCTTCCTTTTATAAGTTGTTTTGGTCAGTTGTATCACAGTAATAGAAAAGTAATTAATGCCCCAGTACAACACATCAAAAATTCATAATATGTAGAATACTTCTAAAACTCAGGAATGAAACAACAACCCAATGCAAAATGTGCAAGGCACTTGTGTTCTCATTTGCTTTATGTTGCTGTGATATAAAGGACTCTGATAAAAGTTGAGACAAAAAGGTCACAATCTAACATTAAGGGAGGTTAGGGCAGGAACTCCACAAAAATCATACAAGAGAAATGGCCCACTATCTGGCTTTCTCCGCTTTTTTTTTTTTTTTTNTTTTTTTGTCTTTTCAAGACAGGGTCTCCCTGAGGCCCCAGCTGTCCTGGAACTCACTCTGTAGAACAGGCTGGCCTTGAACTCACAAAGATCTGCCTGCCACTGCCTCCCGAGTGCTAGGATTAAAGGCGTGCGCCACCACACCCTGCTGACCAGGTTTCCGTTTTTGAAGCATGAGCAGACTTTTCTCTTTATAGACTGGACACTGGCTGAAGTCCCATTAGTGGAGCTCCAAGACCTCCCTGCACAGGAAGACTGGTGACTCACATTTTCAGGACATTTCAATAGATGCCCCCATCCATAGTCCCCTGGGACTTAGTTGACCTCTGAGGGCAAGGAACAAAGTTATCCTTTAAGACCCTTGGCCAAATTGGTATGGGCATTAAGTATGGTTGTTAAGTGTCCAGAAAGGCTAAGTTACACCAGCCTGATACATATATATTTTTTTTGTTATACTTTCCTTTTGGATGTTTAAGGCCACACAGTTAGCCCAGATTAAGCAAGGTTTTGTTTTCTCAAGGTCAGTTGAAGATCTGGTCTGATCCTAGGGTTCACTCAGGTTTTGGAGGAGGAGGAGCCCCTGGCTCCTTTTGGCTTTTCATTTACCAGTTCCATCCACTCCAGGACAAAGTCAGGTCTTGTTAGACCATGCTTCCCTTTTTGAAGCATGAGCAGACTTTCCTCTTTATAGACTGGACACTGGCTGAAGCCCCATCAGTGGATTTCCAAGAACTCCCTACACAGGAAGACTGGTGACTCATGTTTGCAGGACATTTCAGGAGATGCCCCCATGCATAGTCCCTTGGGATCAGTTAGCTTTCGTATAGAACCCAGAACAACCTGCCTAGGGATGGTACCACCCACAGTGACCAGGTCCCTTCCACATTAATCAATCAAGACAATCCTTCACAGACATAGCCACAAACCAATCTGATCTGGAAAATTCCTCAGTTGAAGTTTTCTCTTCCCAAGTGACTCTTAGTTGTGTCAAGTTGACAACAAAACCTAACCAGCACAACTCAAATAGATGTTTCCTGAAGCATGCACAGTAATCAACAAATGACAGAAAAGTGATGCTCTATATCAGTGATCCTTAGAGAATGGGACCAAATTCTCACTATTATCACAACATATCCACTAGAATAGCCAATATACAAAGAATAGAAAACAACAAGGATTAACAAAGATGTGGAAATAACTGGACCCCTTGTGTTCTGTTCATGTAATTATAAAATGATATAGCTACTATGGAAAACATTATAGAGAATTCCTTAAAAATTAAAATTCCCATGTGATACAACAGTTATAGTTCTTGATATACATTCAAGAGAATTAGAAATAAGATCCCAAAGACAGATTTATTTCACAATTTTTCTGTATGGTTCTGAGAACGATCTATAGCAGCTATGCTTTTGACTTTGAATGAGTGGGTTTATTAAGCATATAGAGAGTAAAAGCAAAATAATTAGTAGTGAACAGCAGACAGAGAGAACTAGCAGATACATAGAACACTGTAAAATAAGGTGCTCATAGCAACCACCAAAGATGACTAGAGTATGCCAACTGAAAGAGCAAACAAATGACAAATTGTCATATTCGGACATCCAGTAGAACATTACAAACATCTGGTAGAAATTAACTGCAGAAGTCTTGTTGGGGCAACTAGATGGAGTTCCAGATCATAGACCTTGGGAGGAATAGAGTGTGCCCTCCAGAAAAGGCTTCCAAGTAAACAAATAAACAGCCATCTGAAGATAGGTGACATCATTAAGTCAGGCATTTACATCATCCACCATAAATGGCCAGAGTTCCCAATTTAACTTTATCTTTGTAGATCAGCTTATTAAGACTGAACAGTCATCTTCCCATTCTCATGAGAGTTATTTTTATATCATAAGGCAAGCAGTAGTAACCTCTGTTGGGAATGGTTTCCTATCTAGCTCTTGTCAAGGACACAAAAATCTTCATGCTTGGACTATTTTGTTCTCATCTCCTTTCCTTGTCGCAGAGTTGGAAGAAGTATTCCAACCTATCCCCAGACAAGAATCCTTGGGGGACAGTTTGACACAGACATACTTGGATCTGAAGGGGTAGAGAAATAATAACGATTTTACTTTTTTTTTTTTCTTTTTTTTTTTTTTTTAATTTATTTCTGTATGTGTATCAATGTACTGTCTGCATGCAGGTCTGTGCACCCGTGTCGTGCAATGCCGCGGAGGTCAGAAGAGGGTCTCGGATTCCCCTGGAGCTGGAGTTCTCCTGGAATTGGAGTTTCAGACGACTCTCGGCCGCCATGTGGGTGCTGGGGATCGAACCCGGGTCCTCTGAAAGAGCGGTCGGTGCTCTTAACCGCTAGGCCATCTCTCCAGCCCCATAATAACGATTTTAGATCCAACTTCTTAGTGAAATTAAAGAGTACATGACATTATACCAATATAACGTACACTACACACAAATAACCAAGAAGGGGAAATGCCCTAAAAATGTGCTGATGAGTGAATGAGTAAAATTTGCTATGTGCGCAATGGGATATTATTCAGATTTTAAAAGGAAGAAAATTCTGACATTTTGATGCATAGTACAGCATAGATGAAACTTAAGAACATTATGCTAAATGAAATTTCCTGCCAATCACAAACACCAAACATGAGTCCATTTGTGGGAAGTACTTACCTTGATAAAATCTATAGGAATTATTGTGGCTGCAATCCTAGCCACTTGGGAAGCTGAAATATTAGGAGAACAAGTTCAAGGTTTGCCTGAGTTATGGAGTGGGTTCAAGGCTAGCCTAGGAAACTGAGTGAGACTCTATCTCAAAATAAAATATAACAAGAAGACTGGAGATAGAGGTCGGTGGTGGAGCAGCTGTTCAGCATCCTTGGTTGACTTCCCAGTACTGCAAAGAAAAGTGAAAGAAAAATTTCATGAAGATAATTTAGAACAGTGGACATTGGAGTCAAAGGGTGAGGAATTGGGTACTTTCAGCTTTGCAAGATGAAAGAAACTCTGGAAATCGACTTTGCACAACTATCTAAGTATAATCAACACTGAAGTACATTCCAGAAAAGGATAAAGGTGGAAAATGTGATGTTATACATTTAAGAGCATGAAGAATTATTGAAAAGAATGTTGAAAATCTAAGCTAACCCAGATAGCAAGATCACTACTCAGATATCAACTGCCAAGGCACAGTTCCATGCCAGTTCCCACTCTGACAACCACTTCCTGCGGCTGTGAGAATGCCTTTCTTTCTCTTTTTTCTGAATCTTAGTCTTTCTCACGCTACAATAAAAAAAAAATTTCCAGACAATATAAGTGGGAGAAAACTGATATTCACAGAATTTTTGGAAGTGAACTTATTGATTCTTTGAGAATTTCATATAATGTATTCTGATCAAATTGAGACATTCTCCCCCATCACCATCCTCACCCTACTACAAGCACCCCCAGATACCATGTCGTCTATTGTTACTTTTTTTAGGCCTTTTGAGTCTAATCTGTGCTCCCCCAGATGCTTTTGGGCTTTGGTCCATCAATAGAATGACCTACACTTGAGTTTTCAATTCTGATCTCTATTAGTCGGTTTTCCCCACACTCATCCACGCACCTCTTGCCCCTCTCCTCCTACCCACTTCTGCCCTTTCTCAGCTGGAGATACGCAGCTCTGATGAGAGCTGGCTTCACATTCTTGTCCTTAACTTGCTGCTGAATCACTGGCTTGGTGGTTTGAAGGAGAAGAGCCTCTCACAGGCTCAAGTGTTTCAACAGCTGATCAGTTGGTTGCACTGTCTGGGGATCGTCATGGAACCTTTCCGAGCTGTGGCTTTGCTGGAGGAAGCACATCGTTGGAGGTGAGATTGAGTCTTTAAAGTCTGGCTTCACTTCCAATATGCCATCTCCATGGTTCCTGCAAGTGCTTGAAGGTATGTGTTCAGCTTCCTGCTCCAGCTGCCTCTGCCATCATGTCACCATGCCATGATGGACTCCTATCCTTCTGGAACTGTAAGCAAATAAACTCTTCCTTCTGTAAGTTCCCTTGGTCATAGTGTTTTATCACAGCAACAGGAAAATAACTAATATACTAGCTTCGTCTGACACATAAGACGATGTCAACGCTTGGCTAACATTATCTGGAATCCTGAGTGGCTGCCTTTCTATGGGTCCCCCACCCTCCAGGCTCAGCTCTTTTCACTCACTAGGTGACCTATTTATCCCCAGGAAAGACTCTGGTCTATGATCCTGTGATGGGTTAGATTATTTCATCTATTTACATGGATGTACGTGGCCATGGCTGGGTACAGTGGTGTTTAACTGTCTGCTCAGCTGTATCAAATGGCAAGAGTTTCCTAACATCACCAGGCTGCACTTTCAATGGACCAAACAGACTAGTGGTTTTGGCACTGGGTGAACATTGCCTCAGTACAGATCCGCTGAACTCTGAATAGAAATATCTGCCAAATTATATGCAAATTTGTATTTTTCATGGGAGCTAAGAGCTTTGGCACTTCATTTTGATTTTTTTATAGCTGAGTACGCTGTACTGGCCAAGTTCTGCATTTTAATCCTTTTAATCATTCAACATAAATCATGCTCTCAGCCCCTTAATCATTCATGTTCTTCTTCTTTGAACTTCCTCCAGTTTCCTTACATCCTTCATTGCATAAAAAAGAGTTTTTAACAGACCTGTTTCATGTCCAAGAATCTATTTTGTGGTAGAAATGGTGGATACTTCAGAAGAGCTAGAGCCGTGTGAGACTTTGAGAGAAATGTGCAGCTTGGTCTTTGAAATTCACAAACACCTGACACAGAAAGATAATTTATGTCCTTTTCCTTATTGGTAATATAAAGTAGAACTTTATAAGACTATTCATAACTCATTCCATATTTTATTGTATATTTGTTTACTTAGCATCTATTGTCTAAATGAGAGGTCTTATTATCTTCTTCAATGAGTTAATAGGCAAAGTCCACAGGTCACACTTCAGATACCAAATTGATCCCCAAATCACTGCTTAACTCTTGATCTCATGCTAGAGATGCTGGAAAATAACATTTCAAAGAAATGTAAGGTGGGAAAAGGGTACCCTAGACAAAGCTATAAAAGTGTCTTGACGCATATCTACCTTTTCCTCCATCCAATTATGCCTTCCTTCCTCTTTGAGCTTTTCCTGCCTCTAACCAAAATGCATGCTCATCACTCTCTTTTAAAACCTAAATGTACCTGCCACATAATAAGTACTATACAAATGTTTGTGGTATAAATGAACAATTACTTTCTTCTCATTTCATGCTTTGAGAAAGATAATTGATATTGCTTAATTTTTGTAAAGCATAATGTGAACTATACCCGCAAGGCAATTATTAAAGGTCACCTCAGCTCATATATTTTAAATTGTATTGTCACCCTAAGACAGTCCCATAAGGAAATTGAGTCACCATTGGCTCAGGCCATTTAGTCCAACTCATCTGATACCCATGTCTCCATTACTACATCTTTTACAAATTATTATTTAGCCTTTGCATAAACACCACTAGGAATAAATCATTTTGTTACAAAGCAGTCTTTATTATACATATGTATTATACATATATATATATGTATATGTATATAAACTGTTGTAACATTCTTTCTCATTAGCTAGCATCTTTTATTTCCTATAGCCCCAACCCATTAGGCTTGGTTGTCAGAATAAATCAATCCCTAAGGTGTTTAGAAAAACTGACACTTACCTCCTAAATGTTCTCTTCTGTATAGTAAAAGTCTATGGTTTATTTATATAGTTAGAAAGGTATAGCAGACCTCTAAGTTTGGGATTTTTGTATGTATTCACCCTAAAAATTGGAATGTGGGGCTGGAGAGAAGGCCTAGTGGTTAAGAGCGCCGACCACTCTTGCAGAGGACCCGGGTTTGATCCCCAGCACTCACAAGGTGGCTGAGAACCGTCTGTAACTCCAATTCCAGGAGAACTCCAGTTCCAGGGGAATCTGACACCCTCTTCTGACCTCTGCAGCATTGCACGACACGGGTGCACAAACCTACATGCAGACAATACATTCATATAAATAAATAAATAAATAATTTTAAAAATTAGAATGTGAATAGAAAGAGTGAACCAGCAACAGATGAACTTTTATGAAGGACTAAAAAGCTAACATAACTAGTTACACTAGTCAGTACAACAAAACATCCAAGGCAGATAAATTATGAAGAAAAGACACTTAACATGCTCTATTCTGGAGGTTCAAGGCCATATACTACTGAGTCCTACTATAGGCCCTTTCTTTCATATATATCGCATCACAGTGAAAGAATGTTGGTGGAAAAGCTTACATTACCAAATAGAAAGTCTCAGAGAAAGATTGGATCCTATAGTTCACTACCTGCCAAGGGTTTAACAGCATGGGAAAGGAAGAATTAGGGACACAGGCTGAGCTATACAGGGATTAGCTTTCTACACTTAGATATACTTTCCAATGGTTAAAGACATGGAATAATGATAAGGAAAGCCCAACTTCACAAAAATATTTGGTGAACATCGAAAATACAAAACTACATCACCTTGAAACATCACGTAAGATGGGGAAGGTTATGGGCAGTTGGAAAAAAATGCTGTGTTGGCATAGCAGAAGCATTAGTTCCATAGCAAGATGGCAGCGAAGACAGAGAAGAGGTGTAGACATCCATGAGAGTGGCAGGAGATGCTGAGAAGGAACAAGGACCTCAGGAACAAAGGCTGTATGTGTCCCAATGGTATCATGTGTACCTAGTGCACCAGGCCCTGGGTTCTATGCACAGCACAGAAAAGGAGGGGGGGGTAGGAAAAAGTAAAGGAGTTCTTACAAATCCACCAAAATAATGTACAGCAACTTTTATCCACTGTGTCCATTTTATGATTCAAGCATTGTGTGGATACAGGGTTAAGTCATTAGGCCTCAAAGCAGCCTCCTGAGTTTATGCAGTGCTAACCCAATTTTGCAGATGAGAAAATTAATACCCACAGAAACTATCTTATCTGAAATTGCAGTTAGTCATGGAAGAACTAAGAAAGAGAGTTACTTTTATTTAGGTTTTAAAGCTTGAATTCTAAAATAATACAAAATTTTGTGTTTTAGTAAAATTTTCCCATGTCACAGCCTAACTTTTAATAGTAATGCATTTAGATTTCAGTCAAATGTGTAAATTACCTGATTGGCCCTCAATCAATATTTTTCAATCACAATGAATCTAAGTAGATGCACTATATCAAACAAAAAATTTTACCAGGGAAATAAAATTCTCTACGAATTGCTCCTTTTTCCTTATAGTATTTGCACAAAATGCTAGGTTACATTATGACATCTTCACACATATTTAAAATTGCTTTGATACCATTCCCATCTCCCCTTCACCTGCCTTTTCCAGTGGTGACTGCTGGGTCCTGAACTATAGGTAGGTGATCCTTAGTCTTCCTGCCTCTGCAACACAGCAGCTCAGCATCTGCCTGAAACAGCCTCCTCCTCCTCCAGTCAGGAACCAGGTCTAAGGGGTGTGTGTGGCGGGGAGGGGGGGGGTAGAAACCTGCCCTTCATCTTATATATTCCTCGACATTCTCCTGAACAGAGACTGTTTGCTTCTGGTCCAGTGAAAACCAAATCCTCTAATGGGAATTTCTGGTGCATCTTGCTTTTATGGGACCTCACGACCTTGGAGAAGTTGGCCTCCTAAGCCATGGCAAACTACTGCACTGCTACTGACCAGTTGAGCAAGTAGTTATTTCTCTTGGCTAGAGCTTCTGTGAACCCTGATTGGATAAATGTACGCAGCAAAACAAAACAATGTTTTAATTGCATGCTTTTTATTGCACCCAGATCAGAGCAACGAATTCTAGACATGCTTACCCCTTATGTAAGAACACAGCCATTTACCACCCAGATGTACTTTACCACTAATGATCTTTGGAAGTTAACAAGGTTTGCGAAAGCTTCTCAGCTTTATTATTACTATTTATATTAACAGCATTAGTGATCTCTTTTATTCTTCCGAGGCTTAACACTACTAATTGGCATCAGTATAAACAGAGGTATTAACGCTATCATGCAACGCAAGCAAAAGCTAGAGCTGGCAGCTTTGTGGGTTTAATATGGAAATGTTTGCAATCTAATGAGGACACAAAATGTTAATCTGAAGAACAAATTGTATTTATAGAAAAACTAATTACCATATGCAAATGTGACACACATCACTTGCAAAATTTCTGTTGTACTGGCCAGCTCTTTTTGACCTTTGTGAAAAGCACCAGCTCTTTGAAGCAGGAGCTAATAGTTTCATACACCGAGGCTGATTAGTTTCATTTTCATATAGAAATGAACTAAGTAAGAATGACTGGATTAGAAGGAAAGCAGCAGAGCACTGTCACCAGAGCTGTTAAGTAGCATGCCCGTGATTTCTCATTCCTTCCTTAAACATTCAGAATTTCCTGCAGCTTTGCTATATTTAAAATGCAGCAGAAGAGATGAATGAAATGAGGAGGGAGAGGAGGGGGAAGAGGGGAAAAACAGGGAAGAGAAGGTGGTAATGGTAATTTAAAGCCCATAAAAAATTATGGGGCTGAAGAGATGGCTCAGTGGTTGAGCACCAACTGCTCTTGCACAGGACCCGGGTTTGATTCTCAGCACCCACCTGGTGGCTAAGATCCATCTTTGACGCCAGTTCCAGGGGAATCCGACGCCCTCTTCTGACCTCTGCAGCATTACACGACACGGGTGCACCAACCTACATGTAGACAGTACACTCATACACATAAAAAATAACAAATAATGCCGGGCGTGGTGGTGCATGCCTTTAATCCTAGCACTTGGGAGGCAGAGGCAGGCGGATCTCTGTGAGTTCAAGGCCAGCCTGGTCTACAGAGCGAGTTCCAGGACAGCTGGGGCTACAAGGAGACCCTGTCTCAAAAAGACCAAAAAAAAAAAAAAAGGAAAAAAACAAAAAAAAAAAAAACAAATAAATAAATAAATAAATATTATTACCTTAACAAAAAGGCCATAATAATTAAATTGTCTTTTTCATCACAAATGCAGTCTTACTGAGTAAAGCTAACTTTCACATTATTTTCATAATTATTTTGTTTTCTTTGGGGATTAACACTTTGGTTCTTTGAACTTCTATCTTTTAAATATATGTGTTCTCTAGTTTGAAGTCTCATAACTTCTAAAAACTGAAACTTCACTTAGAAAACATGCAGCAAGTCCAAATATTTTATTTATCCACGAAGACAGCAGAACCCAGGAAAAGCAAGCAGCATGACCGAGATTAAAGGTCGTTAGTGCAAGACGAGAAGTCAGGGTGCCTGAAAAGAAAATCCCAACTGCCTACACCATAGGTTCATTTATTTTAAAGTTCTAAGAACATGGAATGACTTTTATAACTTTGTATAAAAGATGCTGCTGGCCCTTTTAGACATGTAGTTTATCTACCACTGAGAGTCTGATTCATCTTCCAAGTACTCATAGGTTCTAAGGACAGAAGGCAAAGGGAACGTGTCCTCTACTCTTCTAAAAAAAATCAGAATTTGCTGATATATATCAACACACACACGGATAATTTTAATTTAAAAAGTGAAGCTGTCATGTACGTATGCCAAGGTGCACAAGAACACAGAGCAGACATCCCATGTAGATGAGGCCAAGGGATGTTTATTGCTATGTAAAAATCACATCAAGCTTGGTGGCTTTAAAAATCATATTTATATATTCAATCGCTCAGGAGTTCTTGCCATATCTGGCCAAATCAGGATCTCATGGAATGCAGCCATGCCGTTGGCCAAGTAATGTTCCTCTGTGAGGCTAACAGGTCTCCAAAGGTATGTGCTTGTTGCCAGAACTCAGTCTCATGCTTGTAGGACTGAAGTCTTTACTTCCTTGCTAGCTGTTAGTCAGGGGGGTCTCAGCTCCCAAGGATTTACCAGTTCTGTTAGGTGACTTCTCACAGTGCGGTTACTGACTCCTACCTTTACAAGGAGGGCAAACTCTTCACTGAACCAGTCCTTTTTAAGGAATTTTCCTCATTAAGTCAAGACCACTTGGGATAGTCTCTCTTTGATTATTCTCAATCACTTAAGTTGGAGACTTTGTTACATATTCAGAAAGCTTTCTAGTTTGCTGTGTAATGTGAAACTCCATCCATACTCCAGAGGAGGGGAAAGAGGAGGGGCAGCTGGAATTTACAGCTGGCAAGCAGAGGGATATGGTGAGGACAGCCTTCTAAAGGTGAAAACTGAAGGACAAAAGACTAGTATAAATAAACATCTGAAGTGACAAAATAATCTTACAGTTTTCTGAAAATTCCCATTTCTCCAGAGGTCTTTGCTCACAAAGTATAATTTTATTTGTTTAAATCTAATTTGAACTTAACATGAAGAAAAAGAGAAGAATAAGGTGGAAAATTCAGAAAGAGTAAAGATCAGTAGGCCAAGCAGGCAGTAAAAAGCTGTGTTACAAGGAAGGACTGAAAAAGAAAGGAACTGACTAGAAAATAGAAGATGCGGTACTGTTGTGGATTCTCTATGCCAGAAACACGGTTTAGTTCTTGACCCAATGTCAGCATTAATTGCGTAACAAGGAATTGACAAACTATGTCAATTTCAACTTGGTAGGTAAAATTCATCAAGTAACTATATTTTTGTTATTGTTGCTCCATAGTATGAGTGTTGGTAAAATTACACTTAAAAAAAAAAAAATCTTTTGGGGGCTGGAGGGATGGCCTAGCGGTTAAGAGCGACGACCGCTCTTGCAGAGGACCCGGGTTCGATCCCCAGCACCCACATGGCGGCTGAGAACCGTCTGTGACTCCGGTTCCAGGAGAACTCCAGTTCCAGGGGAATCCGAGACCGTTTTCTGACCTCCACGCGGTCTTATCAGCACAGAACAAGAAAGAGGGACGGGTGCGCGAGACCTGCAATGCAGACAATTACATTCATACACATAAAAATAAATAAATAAAAAATAAAAAATAAATAAAAAAATTAAAAAAAAAAAATCTTTTGTGACAGTGTCTCCCTGTAGCCCTAGCTGGTCTGGAACTCACTATGTAGACCAGGTTGGCCAATCTGATAGTAATCCACTTGTCTCTGTCTTCCCAGCCCTGGGATTATGCCACCATGCCTGTTTGTAATTGCAACATGTTATTTTATTTCAACCTTAATACTGTTACCTCAGATCTCTCTCTCTCTCTCTCTCTCTCTCTCTCTCTCTCTCTCTCTCTCTCTCCATATATATATATATATTACAAAAGGTCAGTCAGAGCAGAGCTCTGTGGCGAACTAGCTATGCAGGCCCCAGGTCAAAGGCAGTTTCAAGAGTCAGTTCAAACTGGGCTGAGTATTACTGGAAGGAGAAACTGTATTCTGAGTATTACTGGGAAGAGAAACTGTATTTGGTCTGGATCCTGGTGACAGGGGCAGAAATCCTTTGCTATGGCAATGTAACAGGTCAGTGTGTTTCCCAATCTGAAGATGGGAATGCTCCTTTTATCCTTGGGGAAGGGTCAAGTTCTTCATCCATCTGATATCCTTAAGAAGGTCAGATCCTTGTTCTTCCACAGGATTTTGACTGTGGAATGTCTTACTTAGCTGTTAAAATTCATAGGTGGTAATAATTTACTTACCTGAATTAGCTATTGGTATTCAGTTCATGGTTCATGTTAGATAAATGGTGGTTGTTTACTTACACAAATAAGATGTGTTTGTGTTCAAAATGGAGATAACTGCTGTTTGTTAAACAGAGTCACACAGAGTAAGGCACAGCTAAAAAGCTGTTGTTCTCTGCATTCAAGAGTAAATGAGCCGGGCGTGGTGGCGCACGCCTTTAATCCTAGCACTCGGGAGGCAGAGACAGGCGGATCTTTGTGAGTTCAAGGCCAGCCTGGTCTACAGAGTGAGTTCCAGGACAGCTGGGACTAACAGGGAGACCGTGTCTTCGAAAAGACAAAAAAAAAAAAAAAAAAAAAAAAAAAGAGTAAATGAGAAAAAAAAAAACAAAAAAACAAACACAAACCAGAAGATGCGGAACAGTTATGGCAGAAATACATGATCTGGATGGGGTGGGGGTGGGGGGGAAGGGGAAAGGGAAAAATGCCTGATCATGAATTGGAAAAGATGTACGGAAATGCACAAAGCATCAAAAAGAAATCATATTTTTTTTTGAAAAAAAAAAAAAGTAAATGAGAGCAGTCCACAGCTTGAAAACCTACCATTTTATGTACTGTGGAGTAACTTAGAGCTGGATGAAGCCCTCTTCTGCACAGTTCCTTTATTTGGCAGTGTCCTAGGGATCTTCTTTGACAATATGTTGCTTTTTCAGAATATTCAAGAGGCAACAGAGTAACACCTACAAGCATCATATGCTAGTCAAATGCTCTACCACAGAGGAGATGGATCTTTCTCCCTTAAGACCTTTTGAAGTAAGAAAAAGGTGAGTCCCTGAAAATGGAAATAAGATAAAACAAACCCATGAAGTTCTTAAAAAAGAAGACAAATGAAATGAGATTTAGAAGTGGTACCAGGAACAAAGCAAATTAAATCTAGAATATGTTCAATTTGTCAAGTCAAACTGGAATCTCTTATGTAACTTTGTAGATGATAAACAGATCTCAGATTAAAAATAATAAATGGGCTAAGCATAAGAATCAGTAGTTGAAAAAAATAAGCAAATGGTTAACCAGTTTATTATAATTCAAATATATTTGTAATTTAAAAAATAATACTAGTTAACAGTTAAAATATGATTTAGCAATGTGGCAAGAATTCTTGTTTCCTGTACATATGTTATCTCATACGACATGCAACCCCTTCAGGGCAGTTCCTCTTATGGGATGCATTTTCTAGACACAGAGATCCAATATCTTTGTTTCACTAACAGCCATGGGAATACATGAGTTGCTTAAGATTGATAGCCAGTGTATGACAAGCTTGGACAAGAGGATGAAAATCAAAATAGAGGACAGGAAATGGGGAACATATTATGTTGGTGTGAAGTTGGGGAGAGGCTAAATATGAAACATATCAGAATACATTGTATAAAATTTTCAAAGAATCAATAAAAGTATTTTAAAAGGAGAAAGTTCACCCCACCACAGGTGTCAGTTCCCTTCCCCTGCTCTGGCTGTCTGGGTTTCCTGTTTTCAATTGTGGAATGAAAGCCCTAGGTCAGCCGGGTGTGGTGGCGCACACCTTTAATCCTAGCACTCAAGAGGCAGAGGCAGGTGGATCATTGTAAATTCAAGGCCAGCCTGGTCTACGGAGTGAGTTCCAGGACACCTGAGACTACAGGGAGACCCTGTCTCAAAAAAAAAAAAAAAAAAAAAAAAAAAAAAAAGAAAGCTCTAGGTCAGCAAGGTCTCAGATCATTTTGTGATAGCTTGAGAGGTCTGAGCTTGAGAGTCAAGGTGTCCATGCTCAATGCCAGTTCCTTTTTCTAACTGAGAGGTTTTATGTAATAGTGAACTTTTTGTGTCTCCTGTTTCTCAATTGCTAATGATAATTATAATACTGCTCACTTCTTAGACCTCACTCTTTATTTTGAAATATGGTGATGTAGTTGAAATGTTTGGCACAACCTCAGACCTCTCAAAGTCTTGATAAACAAGTCATTATAATTTGGTCTTGTATCTTCTATCAGAGAAGAACCTACTGACTGCAGTGCTGTCCTCTGCTGGTGGAGAGCAAGCAGAAAGATGACGTCCCTGTGTCTGCAGGTAGCTAGAAGCCTCATACATCTTTCCTGATGAAGGTGGAGTTCCTTTCCGTCTATTGCTTGCCCTCTGGGGAAATCATATTTGCTCCGCCATCAGAGTGGCAGTCCATCCAAATTTACAAGAAAGGAACATAATTTATGAGAAAAGGAATGTCAGGCCCTCCTATGAATAAGTAATGAGACTGAGCTAGGAAATAATCACCAACAGTTAGACAGGCTGCCCTGTAGGAGGCTGGTGCCAGATTATCAGCCTGCAGGATCGGTGCAACAAGGACACTACTCATGCACAGGCCTTCACCGTGTGTCTCTCTTGTCCAAGCAGAATCACAGAAATAACAGCTGGGCAGTGTCAGGCTGGCAATAGAGACAGAGAAAGGAGACAACCAAACCAAACCAACATGACACTAGGTCACTGTGAAGAGCTGTACAGAGTCTAAGATAACTACGCTCTGTTTAATGCCTTTGGATAAGCATTTTAAATCCTCCAGAAAGAAGGAATTAGGCAAGATGGTATGTAAGCTATCTTCCAGATCTAAAACCTCATGAAAATAAGCTTCAGGACCCAGGGTCCTCTTTCTACATTCAGGGCACATACACTCAGATTAGAAGGAAAAACATCAATTTATGTGGAAATTGTGCTATAAACTTGTAAAGAAAACTCTTTCCTCTACCCAACCTTTCTGAGCTGGGATCCAAACCTGTGCTTCCACCAAAGAAAACCAAAAGAGTGTATCAGGGATCTTGAATTTCCTAATTCCATTAGCAATAAAGTAGGGATCTGGTCTCATTCACCTATTGGCCCATAAATTAATGTTTTCTACTACGGTAAAAGAATACATGAGATAAATCAACTTATAAAGAGAAAAGGGCTATCATAGCCAATAGTCTTGTAAGTTTCAGTCCATGGTCAGTTGGTGTTCTTACTTTTGAACCAGTTGAAGAGAGCTGCTCACCTGCAGGCTTCAGAGAAGCAAAGAAAAAGGAAAAGTTAAGAGACCTATGATCCTCTTGGGCAGTACATCACTCTGTGGCCTTAAACTCCCATTAGGAACCATACCTTAAAGTTCCCCAAGCTCCCAATGGTGGCATTGGCTGGGGACTGTGACTTTAATACAAGAGCCTTTGGAGGATAATTACCTAGACCACAGCACACTGCTTCTAGTATTCAAACACAATTAAATTACAATTGATTGAAATTTGTAAGGCTCTTTTTTCGGGGGTATTTTCAAGACAGAATCTCCCTTTAAGTCCCAGCTGGCCTGGAGCTCACTCTGTAGAGCAGGCTGGCCTTGAACTCACAGAGATACACCTGCCTCTCCCTCCAGAGTGCTAGGATTAAAGGCGTGCACCACCATGCCTGGCTGTAAGGTTCTTTTTAAAATGATGATAAAAACAGTTCATCCAACCATTCACTTGTGCCTCTCAACGATGCTTAAGGAAGCCGAGGGCACACTTTCTCTCTGTAATGCAATCCCAACATTGCAAGGACGGAAAACAAGGCTAACTAAGTCTGAAGCCCAATGACTTCCAGAAGACTCCATATTTCAAGGTAATTCCATGTGGAATTTTAATGTGCCACAAAAAATGCTGTTTTCCATTGTCATTTCAAATTTATGATAATTAACAATTGAACTCTTTCTTGTCTTTTAGGTGGCAAAGAGAAGTGGAGAATTCAAGAACACTCACTCCCTTAGCCCCACAAAACTATCTATAAATGTGCTGTCACCGAAGGCTTTTATAGACTCATAGTGACATACCACCCTCTGCTTGGCTGCAGTAAAGCAGAGACGATCAGTTTTCACATACCATGGAGGAGAGCAGACAGGAAAAGGAGGAGCTACTTGGGAAATGTCCCACAGAGACTTAAAGACTCTCACTAGCCCTCTCCTGGATTAACCCTTCCAAGATGCAAAGGTTCTAGAGAAAGAGACTCTAACAGAGTGACCCATTGGAAAATGAGGAAGCAGAGAAAGTGGGCTTTCAGGCTGGCTCACCATTGCATTCTAATTACATGAAACAATTAGAGGTTGGCTTCCGTCCTGTGAGTTGAACCCCCACAATGAAATCCTGAAGAATGGCAAGGAGCCAACATTCCTCAAGTGATTTCTTGTTTAACTCAGCCATGTAAATGTTCAGCAAGTGTTAAATTTAAATATGCGCAAAGATTATTGCCACAGAAAATGTCAGAGAAAAAGTGCAAATCTGCATACACAAGGCCACACGTATAGGTCAAGAGGGAAAACAGCTTTCGGGATATTCACAGATTCAGCTCTTAGCAAAAGTCATTTTTCTCCCTGCAGTAAAGCTTGTGAGTGTTTAATAGCCACTTTCCTTGATTGCCTTTGGATCCCGGTTGGCTGCCAAGTGCCCCAGAGTGAACACAGACAGCTAGGTTTGGGGGTGGGGATGAGAAGGTCCTCAGGCCTGGGTTCTGAGAGATTTCCCAGGCTGATTTAGCCTGAGACTCTCCTATGTTCTATAATAAAGTCTCCAGCTCGTATTGCAAGAATCTTTCATTTTACTTTTCAATATATTTACATTTTGAGCAGTTTTGAACATTTTGCCCCTTCTTGGAGTCCCTTCTATGTTTCTGGAAGTAGTGCAATGACGATGCTGAAATATTCTAGAACTATTAGGAGATTATAGGAATGGCAAGTTGTTAAAATAATTTATTATCTCAAGAGCTAATGATACCAAGTTGCTCTTTCAAATTAATAGTATCTTTATTTTTGTATAGCTCTTCATAATAGCTAAGTATGTAGTGAGGGCACATCCCCTAGGCTGGGTCAGATTTATGGCAGGAGGGATTGTATTTTACAAAAACCAGCCACAAGGAGGCAAAGTACATACCCAAGGTCAAAGGTACAAGCAAAAGCACACACGGGTCCTAAATTTCTTCCTTTTGCTCTCTCAGGACACTCCTGACCTGCTTGCCTGCAGGTGAGACACTGCTCTTGGCTGCCTACCTGCTCTAATCATCACTCAGGGGTTGTGCTTTGGGGTGGGGCGCTTTGTAGCAAGCAGGAATTTTCTTGGTGGGCAGATGTTATATACTTACCCAGCATTTCAACATTAATTTAATTTATTTTTGAGAATTTTATACATGAGTACTGTACTTACAGCATTTCCACTCTCCCTTCTCCCCCTCAAACTCTTCCCATATCCTTCCTCTGTCTTAATTTTGTGACATCTTCTTTGAATGTTACTGTTCAACACACACACACACAGATATATTATGCACGTTATGCACACAATCTACTGAGTCACTTTAATCCATTTAGGGCTGACCCCTTGGGATCAAGTAACCTATCAAGGAGTTCATCCTTCGAGAAAATGGATCCGCCTTCTCCAAGGCGGATTGTCCATAGCTCTTCATTTTTCTAACGGGACTTTATAAAAATTCCCACAGCCATACCAATATGTTGACTGTTACTGTCATTTTGCAGGTTTTGTTAGGCAGTGTATTGTGGAGTTTTCATGGTGTAGTTTCCTTACTATAATAGAAGACAGTACTTCTGCCCCCTCTTCTGTGATGTTTTCTGAGCTTTAAGCATAGGGTTGTATTATATATCTATCAATCAGGACTGGACACGCCTGGTTACAGAGAGTCTGCATTTTGACCAATTATAGATATTTCTAATGTCTCCATCTGTTGCAAAAAGAAGCTTCTTTGATGAGTGGCCAGCTTACAATTGTCTATGGATATCTTATCAGCCCTATTTAACTCTTTCAAAAGGACAAGGAAAATTAGGACTCATACGCATGTGATTTAATGTTTGACAAGACACTTTTGGATCTAAAGGAGATTCTGTACAGAAAAATTATTCATGCCTATCACCATAGTTAAGAATGATCACAGAATACACTATATTTTGTCACTATGTATCCCAGGCTGCCCTAAAATGTGTAGTTCTCTTTCCCAAGCTTCCTCAGTACTGAGACTCCAGGCCTATACCACATGAATATCTCCCACCCAACACTATTCCTCTCTTGCAAAAATGTGCCCACGTTAATTGTCCAGTTACATAACTATAGAACATGGGGCTTATTTAGTTTTTTCTTTGTTGTCTGTGTCTTGGTTTGGCTTAGGTTGAGTTTAGTTTTTTGTTTCCTTTATTGAGACAGTCACTTGCTATGTGGCTCTGGGTAGTCTGGAACTTGCTGTGTGAGCCAGGCTGGCTTCAGATGTGTGGCAATCCTGCTTTTGCCTTCTGAGTGCTGGAATTACAGGTATGCAAAACTATGCAGAGTAATAAAAACTTCTGAAATGGAACCCAATACCTAGGTCTACATTTGAAGCATCGCATTTACTAAACACCCAAAGATATAAACGAGTGCTGAGTTCCCTTCCAAATATATTGGGGAGACAGCAAAGTCAAAGGGGGCTTTCGGCACCATAATGATAAAAGAAATATTCCCAAATCAGAACCTTTTAGAACAGCATCAGTGCTCAGCAAAGATTGCAGAACAATTCAAATTTCAGATCATTTTGAATTTCAGATTTTCAGATTAAGGATGCTTAATATGTGTGTCACAGAAATTTGAGGAATAGATACACAGCTGTTGGAGGAAAATTAGACCTCTCAACCATCAGTTGGCATTCTGAAGGGTCAAAGAAAGACCCACCAAGTTAGTAGCAATAGATAAGATGTGGGAGGGAAAATCAAGAGTTCCTCAGGCAGAGGTTTAAGGAGCAGAAGCAGAGTGCCTGTGAAATGCGTGCATAGAGCATTCTAGTGACAACTAAAAACACATGAATTTCAATATTCTCATTTTTAATCCAATCATGCAATAAAGCAAACAAATAAATAAATATTGAATGCCTGGAAATGGAATAATTAGGCTGCATATCTGAGAGAAAATTGTGCCCTGGGTGTGAACTCAAGCTGTAGAGGGGATGGAGCCCATCTGTCAATAATCTCCAGAGACACTGTTTAAATCCTTTTGCTTTTACTGTTAATGTTACATTCTGCATGATAGCACAGCTTGCTTAAAACAAATGTTTTTGATCCTAATTTATTCAATAATTCCTAGAACAATTCTTGATGCTTGATATTTTCTGTATGGTATTAGGTCTTCCCTCATTTGAAAGAGACCTGGGCCTCATTTGCTGCAATACAACTGCATAGTAAAACACCCTGAATTCCAGGTCTCAGTGAGAAACACAGCTTACTTACAGTTCTGTAACTGCTCTGATGGTTTAGATTAACTTCATGTGCCTTTATTATCTTAGGATCAAAGTTGAAAGGAGTAGTTCCTGCAGAGCCTGCTGTGATTACGATGTGGGCTGGAGTATAACCAGGCTGGCAGAGACGTCCAGTCTCTTAAAACCTTCTTTGACATGTGGTACACCCCCTCCCTCTCATATTCCACTGAACATAGTGCTGTGGGTTCAAGCCCACAGTCACAGCATTCAATGGTATTATTATTTCCTTGGGAGAAAAGGACAGAGGATGGAGAAAATCTTTGCTAAATAATAATGTGATCTCTGACCTGGAGAAAATGTTTAGTCAGTGAAGTCCTTGCTGTTCCCAGTTGAGGACCTGAGTCTGCATTCCCAGCACCACATAACAAGCTAGGTACAGTGTATCTTTAGCTAGCTAGGTCTATCTTTAACCCCATTGCTGGGTGGGGCATGGGGACAGGAGGATTCTGGGGACTTGTTAGCAAGCCAGTCTAGTTGAATTGGTGAGCTTACAAGATCAATGGGAGACTTGGTATCATAAATAAGGTACAGCAGAGCAATTAAAGTTGACACATGACATTGACCTCTGGTCTTCACCTGAATATGCACCTGCACGTATGTGCAAATGAACCTGTACATAACACACACACACACACACACACACACACACACACACGTGCAGGTCTGTCTGTGTGCTAAACAGTGAAAGAACACCAGGAGAGAAGAGAACAGTGGAAGGCATACAACAGTAAATTTCTATAAAAAGTCTGACTCCTGCCAGCATGGTGGCACACACCTTTAATCCTGGCACTTGGGAGGCAGACAGGTGGATCTCTGTGAGATCAAGGGCATTCTGGTCTACATAGCAAGTAAATTCTAGGTTGGCTGGGGCTACAGCGAGACCCTCAAAAATACCACAAAAAAACTTTGAACTCCTACTGGACAAATGTCCCTTGTAAAAATTCTTCTTAATGGAGTTCTATGCAGCAGTAAAGAAAGATAACATCATGAACTTTGCAGGTAAATGGATGGAACTAGAAAACATTATGCTAAGTGAAGTAATACAGTCCCAGAAAAAAGAACAACATATGGTGTCCCTCGTTTGTGGATACTAGCACCAAATCTCTAGTTGGAAAACAAACTGAGCATTGTCTAAGTTATATTTCTTTTTTATATGAAAGCATCAGTATGGTTAAAAGGTGATTCATTTTTTTTTCTTTTTTCTTTTTTTAAGTTTATTTTCGTATGTGTATGAATGTACTGTCTGCATGCAGGTTTGTGCACCCATGTCGTGCAATGCCTGGGAGGTCAGGAGAGGGTGTCGGATTCCCCTGGAACTGGAGTTAAAGATGGTTCTCAGCCACCGTGTGGGTGCTGGGGATCGAACCCGGGTCCTCTGCAAGAGCAGTCGGCGCTCAACTGCTAGGCCATCTCTCCAGCCCAAAAGGTGAATTCTTTAATGGGCTTGAGAATTAACCTACCACTTATGTTCAGATTTTGTAATACTGGTATGGGGTGGAGGATATGTATGCATATTTTGAAGTAATATAAAATTAAAGGGGAAAATGTGAAAAAAATACTGAGGGAAAGATGCAAGACATGTATGGCAGAAAGCAAGAATAGGGGTAGGGTGGGGGGCATGGAAAGGGGAATGTGTCTAAATTGAACTGAGAAATGAGGTATGAAATATGCAAAATATCAATAAAAAATGAAAATTCTTCCTAAGAACAGCCTTGAATATCACATACAAATGACCACAAACACCCATTTGTGTACAGCTGCCTGCAGGTCAGCTCTGTGGTCCCTCCCTGGGCAATGTCAGGCAAGGGCAGTCTGTATGTTTTCTGCTCCAGTGGCCTAGGATGAAGGAGCAGCTCCTGTCTGGGCTTATTGTATCACCATAACAGGGTCAGTGCAGGAGAACTGGTAAAAGCAAGCAGTTATGGCTGCCACCTTCCTTTTCCTTGCATTAATTATAGCACTCACATTATAGCAAGGAAATATTTGTTAAATGGTAATAAAGTCTATGATTTAAGCAGAGATATATATCAAAGAATGTTTTCTCTAAAGAATAGTGGTGAAAATGGTCTTTCCTAAAATCACTATGCCCCAGAGAGAAGTTAAATGCTCTTGTAAGTGATTCTGCAACCACAAGAATAAACTATCCTTTATCCATTGGATAAATATAAGGGGATCTTATATACAAGTACATAAATATCACTTTGCACAGAGAACTGAGTAAGAGACTTGAAAAATGTTTGAATTTCCAATAAGAAAGATAAACTGGAGACAGAATGAACAAATGTCACATAAATGTGGGCAAATCTGATAAAGTAATCCATAATTCTTTCTCCACTTGTGTTGCCTGAAAAAGAAGATGATGCCCAAGGAACTGGGTAAACCTACTTGAGAGCTGAGGTAGATGTGCACAGAAGAATTTAAGCAGAAAAATTCTGCAGGAAGATTTAGGAAAGCCATGGAAAGAGCCTGCTCTTATGACTTGGGGAAAGTCTCCTGTCTGGGGAAATACTGTCCCAGGTAAAATTGTCACAGTATTCCAAGTGGCCAAGTACTGGGTTACCTAACCTCACAATCTCAGCCTGGTTGAAACTGTACATTAACGGGTGTGGTGCAGAAACTCCAGGAGCCATGAAGCAGAGCACATTCTTTCTTCCATAAAGGAGTTTGAGAGGGTTTGTTCAAATGACTGTGTGTTTGGTGGTCATAGCCTTTGACACTGAAAATAATCGTACCACAGCAGTCTATCTCCCAAACAAAAGGCTCAGCCCCTGTGAATACACATGCCACTATCATCTTACAAATCAGATTTTATAGATATCTAGGTTGGTCCATTTTATTGTCAAAGGCCAGTTATGCTTGTCCAATGCGTTGTCTGAGCTTGTAACCACTTTGATGGTAAGAAATATTTTCACATTTGTAGGAAATTATCAGGCGAGCACTGAACTATGTAAAGAATTTGTTAAAGAACATGACTATCTGCATATCTTTTGTTTGGATAAGATCCCAAGTTTAATTTCTAAAAAGTGCTAGCTTATGTTTCATCAAGGATTAATTAATAAATTTAAGGTACTTAATGGTACTGAGTAGACAGATCAGATAAAGATATATCTTCATCAAAGGTGCCTCAATTAGTCATGCAATATGGAGACAAGTCAAAGAAAGTGAAAAGGAGCAGGGGAAGTTATCCACAAATGTTCAAGTCATCATTTACTTCCTTATTTCCTGTGTGTCTACTGACCAGTTATCTATATTTCTACATGAAGCACCCTATATCTTTATTATCTAGCTAGCTAGCTAGCTATCGATTGATCGATCATCTTTCTATATATCAAATAAATTACATCTATATTTATGAAACGCACAGGAATTTTCTGTTCAGCAGAGTATATATTAGTGACAGAAACCCTGTATGGTTATATCACCTAGTCAGTATGATAACTACCTTATTTCATCAAAGCAAATTCCAGTATGGCAGAATGACAAAAATCATTTACTAATGCTAGGTGTGGTAGACCACACCTTTATTCCCAGCACTCTGGAGGCAGGGACACGTGGATCTCTGTGAGATGGAGGCCAGCCTGTTCTACATAGTGAGTTCTAGGTCAGCTGGGGCTACAAGGAAACTTTGTATCAAAAAGACAACAACAAAAAACCACCATTCCTACAGAGGCATTTCTTAGAATGAATCTCCATCTTCAAGCAAAGCATGTCTGAATATGTGCATATACATAGTATAAATGCCAGGTATGTCATATTTGGAGTCCTTTCTCAAAGTGCCCACACTAATGGGTAGAAACACAAAATGCTAATAAAGATAGAAAATATGAACATTTATTTTTAAAAAATTCAGTCACTTACAGTGTCTAAATGAACCAGAAGAACTGTGTTACCCTGAACAAAGGTTACTACTAATATAATATCCTAAAAATTCAGGGAAAATATTCACAGATGAACCAAAGAGAAATATTTTGCTATCAGTGATAAACCAGAAAGAAGTAGAAAGTAAGGACAACATTGGAAAGTACTGAAAAGAAACCATTATTTTACTGATTCAAGTATGTAAATATTAAATTAATGTTTTGGCACATTTACTAAAAGTAATGAAATTATCTATGCATGGCACTTTGTATGATATGATCCTTAAGATAATTACACATGTGATTAGAGACACTAAAATTTAACAGAATTTCATGGAAGAAAGAAGAAAATCAGTCCAGTAATGCAATGAAGTGTATTAAATGACAGGCAAGTTTTCCAAAGTGTGTGCTGATACAAATCAACACAAGAAAGGCTGCATGTACAGCGTCAGGACTAGGCTTTAGCTCTTGACCTTCATGCCCTGTCCCTCTTACTCCACTCCTGCAGGGGCATAAGGACAAAGGCACTCACCAATCAGCCTGCAGTGCCCAAGAGTAAACTGAAGAGTAAGTTCTTAGAAGAAATATCTTAGTATTGTGCTTAATTTAATTGCTCTTTATGTTCAAAAGAAAACTCCTAAGTTAGGTTTTGCTTGTTATTAAGAAATCTGTATCTGATCTCATATCAAAGTATTTAATTAATGCCTGTTTTCCATGGCCACTGCATCATGTATTACCCATAATTATTATAAAATCTTCTCTTACAATTTACTCAGGTTTTAGAGAATTGTTGTCTTGTTAATATCATTAAAATTGTTGGTTTAGTTTGTGTATAGCTCAGGCTGGCTTTGAACTCAGAACAATCTTCTTGCCCTCACCTCGCAAGTCCTGAAATTACAGAAATGAGCCAACACACCAGGCCTGAGACTTGTTATTTTTGTAAATTATATTATCAGCAGTAAGTATGGCTTATGTAATTTTTCTCTGTCAAGTTTTATTTCTGGCCTACTTTTGAACTCATTCTGTATATGTCCCTCGGATGCTTAGAAAGATGATTTCTTTGTTCACAGATATGTAAACAAACTATTAATTAAATTACAACAATCCTCTGACTTCTTACATATCTTTTTCTGTTTAAACATAAGAGACTTAGGGCTAGGCCAAATTCATTCCCTAACCCTCCCACCCCCACCTTCTTCATTTTGTCAGGTTAATCATGCTGATTGAGAGTCACCCAGCCTCTTCTAAATCCTGCCTCTATGTGGAACAGCTGTGTCACTTTTGTCAAATTAGTGAGTGTCTAGAAAGCTTAGAATCCATATTTAGAGAATGAGGATAATCCCCTAATTAATAAGAACAGTTGTAGATTCAAGAAGATAATGCATATACACAGCCTAGCCTATAATACAGCCAAGAAACAGTACTTTTATGAGTATGATTGTGCTCCATTCATTCTGATACTTTGCTAGATTGCCAATTTCCTCTTCCTCTTTGCTATAGGCATTTAGGGAGAGACATATCATTGGCCATTGAGCAGATTTATCAATACACATTCTCAGTGAAGCAAGATGGCATGCCTGCTGGTGAATCCAAAGCATCAGTTATTCAGCCTTAGCTAGAAGGCCAAGAGCCATCTTTTCTTCTGTTGCATAAAAACACCAGCAGAGCATTTTAAAAATAAATCCTGCTGTGGTGTTTCTGATCTGATTAAAAGTCTGCTACAGAAAAGCATTTTCAGTACAATTGACAGTGATAGCCTCAATCCATGGATACAAGGCAAGGTTGGGCTAGATGTGAGTGACCTGAAACTGGCCTTAGCCAGCAGGAAATACTCCTGGGTTGATAGTGTCCATTCATGTAGTGAGGCCCTAAACAATGCTTATGGTTCTCTATGTCAGGCAAAGCTCACATGCTAGCAGGAAAGACGGACATACCTAATAGCGATGTTACTTAGATCCACAGCCATGGAGCCATTGAGATGAGAAAAGGACTCAGCAAATGTGATACCTTCTGGGAAAATATCACAGACAGGTGATTATTCAGGTCTGTAAGACAAACCCATTGCAGAAGGAAAAAGCAGCAGGGGCAGTTACAGAGAATTAGAAAAGAATACTTAATTTATAAATAGGATGAATGAAGACTGGCAGTTTGTTCAGGAATTACACACATACATACCAGGCATTTAGATTCAGGAGGGTTGTTCCATCCTTCTTTTCTGCTGTTTCTTTGTTTGTTAACAAGGATTAATATAACACCAGCTGACTGAGGGGTGAGGAACATCTTTAGTTTATAGAAAGTATCTAGCAAGCACTCAAGAAATACTAGGTTTTAATGGGTAAATTGATCAGTGGAATATAATTGAGGACCCAGATTTAAATCCACAAATTTACAGTCACCTGATTTGTGACAAAGGAGCTAAAAATGTACACTTCAGGAAAGAAACCATGTTCAACAAATGATGCTAGCCAAACTGCATGAGGACAGGTGGAAGAATGAAACTAGATCCCTATCTCACCATGCACAAACCCAACTTCAAATGGATTAAGGGTCTTGACCTAAGACCCAATATGAGAGCTTAAATCAGATAGAGGAGAAAGTAGGGAATATACTGGAACATATGGGCACAGAAAAGGACTTTCTGTTCAATACTCAATACAAGCATTAGTTCCAAAAACTGGCAAATGGAACTAAAAAGCTTCTGTATATCAAAGGACACCATCATTTGAATGAAGAGGCAACCAATAGCATGGGAAAAGTTATTTCCAGCTATACCTCTAACACAGGGCTAGTATCGTGAACATACAAAAAAACTAAAAAACTAAACATAAAAATCACCCCAATTAAAAGGGGGACAATGGTGCTGGAGAGATGGCTCAGAAGTAGTTTGGGGAGGGAGATGTAACACTAAAGTAAAGGTCTTTAGATGAAAACATATGGAAAATTACCACTATAGAAGCTTCTTAATGTATATACATATATATTTAAAAAGAGCTTAGAAAAGAAGTTATCTTCTAATGGAGGACATTGCCCTTTCTGGACATCATAGGCTAATGGAAATAAAACCTATTGATGTTTTGAAGCCAGTAATGGACTCTTTTTTTATTAATTTTATTTATTTCTGTACGTGTATGAATGTACTGTCTGCATGCAAGTTTGTGCACCCGTGTCGTGCAATGCCGCGGAGGTCAGAAGAGGGTGTCGGATTCCCCTGGAACTGGAGTCCTCCTGGAATTGGAGTTTCAGACGGTTCTTGGCCACCATGTGGGTGCTGGGGATCGAACCTGGGTCCTCTGTAAGAGTCGTCGGCGCTCTTAACCGCGACTCTTTCTAGAAGCTGTTAACCAGCTATCACGCAGACCCTGAAATAACACTGGCCATTGCGAGCTCTTGGTTATCCACCAGAGTTGGATGGTAAAACCTTATTGCTGCATAGGGAAGGAGAAATGAAGCTGGCGTTAGATGCAGAGCCTCATTTCTATTGGCTAGCATTCATAGTGGTGAAAGGTGCTGTGTGAGCTACTGGGAACAGAAATAACTCATCCAACTATAAAACCCATGAACTTACTTTCAGACATGGTAATTAATGAATATGGATGGAAGGTATATATTCATATTTGAGAATAATATAAAATTAAAAGGAAAAAATGTGAACTTCAAAACATATATTGGAGTTAACACATGGACATAATTCTGGTACATATATGATGTGTATATAGGCATATTTTGGAGCAATACAATTGGGAGGGAACCACAACAACATAAGGACTGGGACAAAGAATGGATTGATATAGTTAAATTCTGCCCAAAATAATAAACCTTTGCAGAGAAAAACTTTTAAAAGACTGAGAGAAAGATGCAGGACATGTATGGCAGAATGCATGAACTGGGGTGGGGTGGGAAGAGGAGAAAGGGGAATATGTCTAAATTGAACTGAAAAATGATGTCTGAAATACAGAAAACATCAATAAAATTTTATATTTAAAAAAATGATCTACAGTAACAACTGGTCTGATGAGATATGCCCAGTGATGCATTAGTGGCACAAATATTATGGGAGTAACTAACCACTCTCTAATTGATGTTAAAATTATCTTCCTAGGGTGGAACCCTAGGTGTATGAACCTGAGGCTAAACAGGTGACCAGACATAGGAGAGAACCCAACACTAGTTTTCTACTAAGTAGTTTGTTATCATATTAAACTGACTCTTCATGACTTATCACCATTGAGACAAGGTCTCTCTTGAGTCCCAGCTGGCCTGGAAATTTCCATATGAGCCAGGTTGGCCTTAATCTCAGAGATCCAGTTGCCTATGACTCTTGGGTACTGGAATTGAAGGCATGCACCAAGCCCAGCTCTTCTTTTGAGACAGGGTTGCATGTATACCAGCCTGGCCTTAGACTCCTTACATAGCTGAGCATGACCTTGAACTCCTGGATCCTCCTGCCTCTACTTCTGAAATGGTAAGACTGCAGCATGAGCCACTACATCAGCCTTTCTGCATTACTCTTACTTAATTTTACTATCAGCCTGTCTTTGAGCCAAGTCTTCTGTTTGACCTCTTTTGTTCCTGATGCCTTGTATTGTGTGTATATGTATGAGTGTATGTACATGAGTTCATCTATGTGTGTAGTGTATTATGTGTGTATATGTATGTACTTGCACACGTGTGTTTATGTGTGTATAATGTGTATGTATGTATATGTGTACTGGGTGCATGTATTGTGTGTATGTAGTAGTGTGTGTTTCTGAGTATGCTTTTCAGTTCAAGAATCTGATTTTTAGAATTGATCTCATGTCTTTTAAATTTTGTATTATTTATCTATTTATTTTTATGTGTATGGATGTTTTGCCTGCACGCTTGCAGAGCAATACCTGTAGAGACCAGGAGAGGACATTGGATGCCTTAGAATTTGATTAATGGATGGTTGTTAGTAGCCATGGGGGTTCTGGGAACCAAACTTTGGTTTGAGGCAAGAGGAGCCAGTGATCTTAACCATTGAGCCAGCTCCTCAAAGCCCCTAATTTTTAGGTTAGTAGCAGATTTTCTTCAAGCTTATTGAGTTTCCTTTTAAAAGCTTTCTTAATAATTGACAAGTGGGACCTAATTAAACTCAAAAGCTTCTGTACAGCAAAAGAAACAATCACTAAAGTGAGGAGAAAACCAACAGAGTGGGAGGAAACCTTCACCACTGATATATCTGACAGAGCATTAACTTCCAGAATATATAAACTACTCAAAAAACAAAGAAGTAAGAAAACAAGTGACTCACTCAAAAGATGGAGTAGGGCTGGAGAGATGGCCTAGCGGTTAAGAGCGCCGACCGCTCTTGCAGAGGACCCGGGTTCGATCCCCAGCACCCACATGGCGGCTGAGAACCGTCTGAAGCTCCAAATCCAGTAGAAACTCCAGTTCCAGGGGAATTGAGACCCTCTCTGAACTCCGCGGCGTTGCACGACACGGGTGCACAACCTACTGCACAGACAGTACATTCATACACATAAGAAAAAAAAAAAAAAAAAAGTGGAGTAAAGAGCTGAACAGAGACTTCACACTTGAGCAAATAAAGATAGCTGAGAAACATCTTAAAAAGTGTTCAACATCACTATAATTAAGGAAATGAAAATTAAAACCACTTGCAGATATCATCTCACTCTGATATGACTAGCTAAGGTCAAGAAAACAAAATGACAACAGATGCTGGGAGGTTGAGGGGAAAGGGGAATACATTCATTGCTGTTGGGAATGTAAACTTGTACAATCACTATGGAAAGCAGTATGGAGAATTCTTTTTTTTTTTTTCTTTTTTTTTTTTTGGTCTTTTGAGACAGGGTCTCCCTGTAGCCTAGCTGTCCTGGAATCACTCTGTAGACCAGGCTGGCCTTGAACTCACAAAGATCCGCCTGCCTCTGCCTCTCAAGTGCTAGGATAAAAGGCGTGCACACCATGCCCACAAGTATGGAGAACTCTTAAAAAGACTCAAATGAGCCTACCACCTGACCCAGTCATACCACTCCTGGTAATAACCCAAAAGAGTCACATCCTACACAAAGACAGAGATACATGCACATCCATGTTTGTTGCAGCTCTCTTCACAATAGCCAAGAGCTGGAGCCAAACCAAATGCCTCTCAACAGACGAGTGGATGACAAAAATGTAGTACATCTATACAATGGAGTACTATTCAGCAGTAAAGAAAGATGGCATTATGAACTTTGCAGGTAAATGGATGGAGCTCGAAGCCATTATGCTAGGTGAAGTAACACAGTCCCAGAAAAAAAAAAAACAAAAACAAACAATGAATGGTATCCCTCATTTGTGGATGCTAGCACCAAGTACCTATTTGTAAGACAAACTGAGCAAACTTAATGTTATATTCCTCTTTTTCTGAAAGCAACTGTGCTCTTATAATATGAATCTCTTAATAGGCTCTAGAAGTAACATACCACTTATTTTCAGACTTTGTAATCTTGGTTATGGTGGCGGGTATGTAGGCATATTTTTAGACTAATATAAAAGTAAAAAGGGAATAGAAAAAAGAGAAAAAAAAAAAAAAAACTATAAGTGTGATGAGTTTCAGAGACATAATTGTATAATATATAATATGCGATTATATATATATATATATATATGAGGAAGCAATACATATTGGAAGGAACAACAGCAACAAAAGAATTGGGACAAAGAACCAGCTGAAACAGTAAAGTTCTCCCCAAAACAATAATCATCTGCTTTGAAAAACTTTAAAAAGACTCAGAAAACAATACAGGGCAGGATGACAGAATGCATGAACTCAGGTGGGGTGGTGGGCATGGAAATGGAAATGAGTCTAAATTGGACTGAGAAATTATGTATGAAATGCACAAAACTTCAGTAAAAATATTAGAAAGAAGAAATACAAAAAACTCTAGTTAAACACTGAGAATTTAATATACTCCTAACTACTTCCCCCATAACCCCCCCCAAAAAATTAAATGAAGGATTGGAAAGGTTAAAAAAAAGCTGTCTTAAATTCTCTTTGAATCTACCCATATTGGTTATGGCACTAAGTTTAGGGCACATGATTTTGACTATTTCACCTCACCTTGATCCAGTTTCTTAAAATCTCTTGCTGCTTGGTGATGTGGAATGTCCAGGGGAATTGAAGGATTAGGTATTTATTTTAGGCTTTAGAATCTGGCTTTGCTTTTCCCTCTAGTTTGGAAATTCTAAGCAGGCTAAACAGGAGGATAGGACAAAAATCAACACTGCCATAAGCTGCCTCTTGCTGAGGTGGACTAATATTGATGTAATCAGTCAGTGTGATATTAGTTTGAGAAGTCCAATAGACTGCAGCTACATGTCTTCTCCCAGCACTGGAGCTGTTCTGGGGATTGTTCATAGATAGGCCAAGGGATGAAATGTTAAGGTTTTCCTGTCCAGTGTTGGGCTTCACCAGCCCAGCACTAGGTTCCACTTCCAACAAGTGGGGCCCTGCCCTTGCTATGCTATTCAACGTTGAAGTAGTGTTGGTGAAAGCAGTTCCTTGGCCACATAGGCTGAGACTAGTTGGAATCCCACTCTATTGCTCTGAAAACCACCAGTCTTAGCAGGTACACTGAGGCCTATGCTACTGCTGACATGATGATGCAGGCCTAGAAAGGAGTGCACCTCACTGAGATGCAGAACTCTCCTTGGTGTCAGGGAAATTCCAGAGTCCTGCCGTTTTGCCCTAGCCTGGCAATAGCTCTGCTTTCTAAGTTTGGTGGATGGGTGTTTGGGATACTTACTTGACCACCAAAGCTGGTACTCTGGCCAGAACTCTCTGCTTCAGCATCTTGTACCAGTTCAAGAGGAGGGTGAGTGTCCCCTAGGTTCACTCCGATACTGGAAATATTGCAGCAAAAATAGATGGTTGTGATAACACCTCAGGGATCTCTACTTGATGCTGGGCTTGTACAGAAGCTCCACTGTGTGCTCTGGCCTGCATACAGTCTTTACTTTCTTCTAGGTGCAGGGTCTCACTGTGGACAGAATTCCTATTCCCAGCTCCACTGCCCAATGTTAAGGGAGGAATGCTGGAGACACTCAGCTACCTGATCTAAAGCAATTTTGGTGGCCTTTTCTGCAGGTATTAACCTGGTGGTGATGGTGATTTTGCTTTGCTTGGCACTGGGTCTCACTTTAGTGAGTCTGGTACTGGATTTAGATTTCACATCTTACATTCTCTCCCCCCCATTCCTCCAAGTAGGAAGTATCTTCCTCTGCTTTGGCTGCTTATTCTTTCCTTCCTTCAATGTGTATTTTCTTTTTATAATATTAAAGCTAAGTAAGGTGGTCTCTTACCTGATTTCCTTCAGCCTTGTGCAGATAGTTCTGCAAGTGAATGAATAACTGTTCAGTTTGGTGTATCTGAAAGGCGTCTACCTTAGCACAAGATAAGAGGACCTTACTGAGATTCCATCTTGCTCTGCCTCCTAAACTCACATTCGTGTCGAGAACTTAACTGGCACATACTAGGCAAAGGCTCTGGCCCAGCAGTCTGATGGTGAACTAGTTCCTCATTCCTCTTTGTTTTGGTTTGTTTAGTTTTGAGACAGGATCCTACTACATTGAGAGACTGTCTTGAGCTTACAATCCTCCTGTCAGTCTCGCCAGTAGCTATGAGTAGAGGCCTGCACCATAAGGCCTAGCTAATTATCATTATTTATTGTTGAGTAAATTAGCTATGGAAAATTATTCCAGCATGATGCTTTATTGTACACATTATTTAATTATAGGTACAATGTACTTTCCAGTATAAGGAATACTTTTTCTAATAAAAATAACCTTCAGTTAAAGAAATGATTCAATGAAAAATATTCCCCTTTTCAAAATTATTTATCTATGGGCAATGATTTTATTTTTAAAATGATTTTTGAGTATATGCAATTTTGAAAATGAGCAAGGCTAGCCAGAAAACATTGAAGAATAATGTTATAAATCATTTTTAGGAATTCTATAGCTGTCATACTTTGGAAAGTAAAAATCCAAGTCACGAATTTTGATATTTTCCAGATTTTTTTGTGACCTTGAGAACTTGGAAACTTGGCACTACTGTGCTTGAATCCATTAATATTGTTAGGATGAAACCCTAGAAATAACATTTTCTTTCATTCATTGGCTGTCATGATATTCTTTGTAAAAACTGCTGATATTTCTATGATAGCAGTAACAGTTGCTGCTTGATTTTCTTAGTTCTTGAGTTCTTTTCCACAATTACCATTCTCCTCTGGTCCATATTTATGGCAAAAAAAAAGGAAGCCACCATATTTTTCAGCTGTAGTTTTCCGATTTTCTGGAACACATATCCTGTTACTCTACCATTAAAAATTCAGGACCCACGGAACATATTTTCATTATTGGTCCCAAGGTAAGGTCAAGGCTAACCACCCCCAGCACAGAAGTTCATGCATTGCCACTTTACATAGTAACTCTTGAACAGGAAGAATCTATCTGATCTGAGGCTATCTTAAATCCCATGGCCTGGAGGAGACCCCTGGATTCTGAAAAAGAGCAGGTGCTGGGGAACAGAGATATACATCCAGAAGTAAAGGCAAAAGCTGTGGTCATCCTCACAGCCTCAGGAATAAAATGTACCAGTTTTCCAGTGTAAAACAAAAATTCCCACACAAAGCATTTGTTAATGATAATAATGAATCAACTTTTCACATAATTCCCTGGACAGACATGTCAGAGGCTCAGAGCCAAGCTTCTTTTTCTCTTCCTATGTTTTTAGTCCACATTATTTCATATTGTTTTATATCAAGGTATAAGTCACAATATAATTCACTGTGTATAATTCTATTGGTCACTGGCAGTTAGTAAATTTATAACTTTGTTCAATCATTGCAGCACAGGTTTAGAGAGATGGCTCAGCCGTTAATACCACTGGTTGTTCTTGCAAAGGATCTGGGTTCAATTCCCCACACCTACTTGGTAGCTAACAACCTATCTTAATTTCAGTTCAGCTGAAGCTTACTGTTTTGGGTAGACAGGTTAGTCAAGGAGTCCCTGGAACTTTCCTGCCTCTGCCTTTCCAGTCCTGAGGTTCTAGGCAAATGCTGCCATGCCTGATGTTTATGGGAGTTGGAGTTCTCAACTCTGGTGTTCATACCTGCACACCAGGCACTGAGCCAATCCCTAGTTTTGAACTAGAGTGTATGATGAAATCTTATCACAGTCTATTCCAAAAGTATGCTAACAATTCTGTAAAATACAGAAACCACACACAGTACATTGCTTCCTGCAACCCCTTTAGAAACATTACTATGCCAGCATTACAATTACCTGAACAAAAAGCCTGATTCTCAAATTTAGCTTTTAAGAGTGGGCCTGAACTTGGAGGACACTTGCTTCCCCAGATATCTCTTAGAACTGTCTGTGTCCTGGAACTGTCTCTGGAACTTTGTTTATGGAACTGTGCCCCCCCTCCCCAAGTCAGGCCCCACTCACGATTTTATTCAACTTTAACTGAGGAAGTATAAGTTTGTCTCTGCCCTAATCTTAACAGACCATCTGGTCTTTTCATCCCTAATTCTAGAATGTGTCATTCACCCAAGGTCACATGTTCTTCCAGTCAGCATTGTATGGAATGGAGATGGATGCACTAGCTTTCAGCATTTTGATATTTTAATTCTCAAGCATACCCACATTCATTCAGTATCTTTTCAGGTTGAATATCAAACTGAGGTTGCCAAGGAAATGAGATCAGGTGCCCAAGTCACAAGATACAAGAGCACATTATTCTGCTGGGGTTAATTAGAAGTCATTAGTCCGGATGATTCTAAACAGTCATTCCCACACCCTTTTATACTATTATTTTCACATGCTTTGTATCCTTGCATACTGCACACTCAAAAATAACATCTTGCCTTCTAAAGGGGTTTTAAGAGCAACTTGAACAACACTCAAATAAAGTGAACCTCACCTAGCACTGGAAGCTGAATTGCTGATGTTTATGGGCAGCAGTTCCCTGTCTCATCCACCATTTACCATGCACAGAGAGTTATGAGTGAGAGAAGAGGTATGCAAACTGCATAGAACAAAACTCATTATCTCAGGCCAATTCTACCTGATATAAATTTAACATCTTTCATGAGTAACTACTTTTAGGTTAGTATAAAGCTTTGATCAAATTCTTCAGAATTCAAATATCTAGTTCAACTGTTTTATCCAGCTTTGCACTACTGTTCAGGAAATGAATTACAAACTCCTTACTATACCCACATTGGAGGTGAATCTCTTTCCTTTTTGAAATTTTGCTTTGTTTTGTTTTTGTCTTTTGAGACAGGGTCTTCCTGTAGACCCAGCTGGCATGAAACTTCCTTCGTAGACCAGGCTGGCCTTGAACTCACAGAGAACCACTTCCCTCTGCCTCCCGAGTGCTAGCTTGGGAGTTTCATTTTTTTTAATGAGATTTTTCTCTAGATCACTGTAAATCACTGCAAGATGGGAAAGATTACTGGATTGAGTAAAATAAATGTATTGATATTCTACTATTTTGACACACAAAAATCCACTAAGTTATGGATATAACACTAAGTCATTAGAAGTCACTTTTAATAGTATGATTAGCAGAATAATAGTAGTAGATTCTCCCCTACAGCCCATGGTCTGCCTAGCCACAGGTTCTTGGCCCTGATAACAGTGCCAAGTGTAAGCTACATCTTATGAAGGGCTTTAAATATAACAGCAAGGAGGTTGGTTATTCCCATTATATTCATGCCACTATTATACCAGTGGGCATATCTTGCCAGGCCACTCATTATTGTAGATCTCAGGTGTAGAGTGTTACACACCTGCACACCAGCATGATTATTGCTTTGCCTGTTGAACAGGTCTAACCTGCTCTCAGAAGTTAACCATGACAACGGCTGAGTCAGCAATCATATATATATATATATATAAAATATAGATAATATATATATATATATATTCCTCCCCCCCTCGATTAAAATGAGTTTGCAGGAGCTCATCAATCTGCCTGCTTTTTACCTGACTTCTGGTGTCTGCATGTTGACTTCGCCGTCTATTCACCCTCATTTCTCGGCTGTGACCCGAACTTCTTCAGCTGGACCAGAGGAGTTTACTACATCAGGATTTACAGCCAGGTAAGGTTGATGATGACTTTTACCTTCTAGCACTACCAAAGCTAGGTAGTAGAATGAAACTTCAAGGTCAGTACCAGTTTGATTTCTCCTTGTTGTTCTATATTCATGTATGTAGTATCTTCAGCAACAGGGTCTTAGCACTGTGTTCTGGCAGGTAACTAAGAGCAATGGTAAGGACAAGGAAGGGGGAATGGGTCTAAATTTGATTAAGAAGTGTTGATGAAATGCACAAAACTGCAATAAAATAATTGGCTTAAAAAAAGATTATGCTTATCCCAGGGCTTGTCTTGGGGACAGCTAAAGACACGTTAAGTTCAAGCGTCCAAGACTTCCATCCAACTTTTTGAAGTTCCTCCTCATTGAAATAATCAGAAACAAAAGGCAAGAACTTCAGCATCTGGTCCATTCTCATTTAGAACCTATGAAGGTGAACTCTTGTACCAGGGTAGAAAAGAATCCACAGGGCCAATAGAGGAAAAGCACAACTCTCAGGACTCTGACACTCAGAAGTGACACGACACATGGTACTGGACCAGCTCCCAACATCTGTTAGCCCGAATGGCATATGAAGGGGATGAGATGTACTCTGTTCTGGAGAGGTGCTGCAGAGTCAAGTTGAAGATGTATAAGAGCATCATTCTCTGCTTTGCCCCAGGAGGACCCAGGAGAGTACCTCACTGTTACATTTCTAATTCTAACATAACTGTTGCTGTGTGAGCATCAGATGACTTTCCAGAGAATGTGGGTAACTTCCCTCCCTGGAATAAATGGCTTCTATGGGAGGCAACCAACAAGTATGTGCTGAGTGAAAGACAACCAGACTAAGAAGGATATCTGTCTGAGTGTGGGCAAGTTACACAACTTGGAGCCTCTGTTTCCTCAACTACATTATGGGAACACCAATGCTTACTCCATGTGGGTGGGTTACATAGATTACAAGATTAAAAGGAAGTAATTCATCAGGACAATTCTCTGCACAAAATAAGTGACCTATCAGTGATGTCTATTTTTACTTATTATATGGTCTGTTTCTCCATAAAACTCTAAGATTCTTGAAAGCAAATAAATAAATAGATAAATAAGTAAATAAATAAATAAGTACAATGGCAATAGCCAGTATTGTTTGAGGCTCTATGGGTTGTCCCTGATCCACAACTCCAAAAGAGGGAGTCCATTCCTGGCATTGGGCTTTTTATTTGCTATGATGCCCTATTATAGGGTAACTCCATTTAAACTGTTTTAATTATATATATATATATATATATATATATATATATATTTCCATATGACTTTTCAAAAGGCCTTTAATGTTAGTTATCCCTCCTTTGCACCTCTGCCCTTCTCTTCCATTCCCCACCCATTTTAACTCTTCCTGTTCTATTATCTTAAGTTAGGGTAACTGTCCTTTCATGTGTTTTGTTTTTATTATATTTTGTTATTAAGTGAAGTTTTAAACATAGGTCAACATAGATGAACAAATGGTACGTTTAAATAAGTATTTGTGGAGTTTAATGTGCATACGGTGATGTATTACAAGATGAGATAAATGACATTGTATCTAAGACAAATTATTCATAATGCTAAAGACATAATCTCACAATCATTAGGAAAGATGTGTGGTAGTTTTAGGGACCTCATACGTATGGGATAAATCATGATAATGGCCATTGTTTAGTCTTCATTTTCTGTCAATAGAAAAAGTTACATTAAGTTAGCATCAGACAAAAAGAGTAGGGCCTTTCATTCCTAAAACTTATGAAGCAAAAGATTTATTAATTTATAATCTGAACAAGTGGTGCATGACATAAAACAATCAAACCCAGAAATATCTCCAAAGCATGTAATCATTTTTATATCATTCAGTGTGCACCATGGGGTGCATTAATATAAGAAGATGGAGACTGAGGAAATAGAATCATTAGTATGTAGCGGCAATTGCTTTGTTAATGATTCAGAGCTCATTTTTCTCATGCAAGCAAGCTTCATGCTGAAGTTTTACTGTGTTAATTCCTTCCCTGTGTTAAGCAAATGTGCTATTGGTTTTCTGCTTGGGGAGAGGGAAGCTATCTCTATTGTAAAACTGGGACTTTCAAGTTCCTTGCCTATTCTTTCCTTGCTAGACTACCACCCCAAGATGCCTCCAAAGTATATTATTGTGCCTTTCTTCCCTGCCTGGATTCTGTCTGCTTCATCACTTCACCTGTTCAGGTTTCTGTTCTCCCGCCTTGAGCAAAATGGTGATCTGTTTCTCATGCTCAGAAAGCAGAGAGTGTGTCTATGTTGATAATAGTCGTATATGAAGTGTCTAGTGTGTACAGGAACTAGAGCACAGTAAGTGTTCCATAAAAGATTACTGAATTAAAAACTCCAATCATCTGTTCAGCTCTTTCTGTTGTGGATCCATTCCAAAAAGTCATTCATGTCTTAGAGTTACTCTCTCAGGCAACAGTACCATGTCGCCAAAGCTGTTCTTTCTAATAACAAAGGTTTGAGGAATGTGGGAATCTCAGGTGCTGTAGTAGGAACAGTAGTAGGAGCCTTAGAGAGGAGCAGGATGAAAAGAGTGGTTTGCTACCTTGTCCAGCTTCTTCCTTATAGGTCACTTCAATCCTCTTTGCAAAATTCAGTGGCAGCTTGTGGTCTTCAATAAACATCCATCTGCTTCAAAAGGTCTTGAAGACCACCGCCTCTGCAGCTCAGGAAAGTAAGAAGTCCCCTGGGGGACAGGACACCACTGCCTTGATCTCAATGCTAGTTACAGTGCTGCAACTTTGAACAAGTTGTTTCTGGAGAGTCTTACAGTTCTCATCTAACATGGAAATAAAAAGCAGTAAATGCCTCATAGGTTGTCATAAGATTAATGAGAAACCAGAATAAAGAGTTCAGAGAGCCTTTCCCAGCAGTGTGCTCTAACTCCTTAGATCTCAGCTATGCTGAGTTACCCTCAGTATTCCATCTACAGAGTGATATTTTCCAGGCTTATCACTTTTTTTTCAAGTGCTTAACTTTGTAGCCTGTCAACATTTTTCAACATTATTTTTCTTATTCCTTGTAGGGCCTGTCACCTGCCACTCTTCACTACACATCAGCAAGAGAGTGGACAGGAACGAACACAGTATCCTCTTTAACGGAGCTAGACTCCAACAGATGCTAAATGGCAAGATGTTCTAGCTCAAATTTCACTAAATCCTCAAACCAAATGGCATTCTGACAGGACTGGGCTTTCTGCATAGCATATGCTTATCCTTATAATCACAAATAAATACCTATCCATGTAGAAAATTTGAAAAATATGTAAATATTTAGAAGAAAATAAATAACCTATAATTTTACCATCAGAAATATCCATTATGTTTCTTTGGAAAGACCATATCACCTTAATTTTCTAGATTATGTGTTCCATATGACATAATTAGACTATATGTTATGAAAAAATTAAATATTAAAATATATCAAAATATTTTACATTAAATTCTCAATTTTTTTTTGTTTTTGTATGATTTGTATGTTTTGATTTTATGGTGCTAAGGACTGAAACCAGATCCTAGCATATGCTAGATAAGTGCTTTATCCCTGAACCATACCCCTTGCCCTGTATTAAAACCATTATCTTATTAAAATTCTTTGTAAACGTGAACTGTAACCACTTCATGTATCTTTGCTACTCAGATGTTAGCTATATAGGAAAGATTTTTACAAGACCAGTTAAATTTTAACAGAAATCGATCTTTTTCCTCCTATGTACTACCCGGCTTATAGTTAGGTTCTCTCTAAGCATCCTTAAATTCTCTGCTTGTATTTTCCTATGTAATATGATGGACCAGTAACCCTTTCTGACAGGAACTCTGCCTTCATTGGCTTATGTTCAAAGATGAATCATTTGTTATACACAAGAAAGGTGGAATAATTCCGTAAACTGAGAAGTAAAAAATATTTGCCTTTTATTTCATACTTAAATAATAAGGATTTGTTGTCCAGGAAATAATAGATAATATAGAACTGTTGAAATAAATCTGTCAATTCTTACCTTACTGGAAGTAAAAAAAAATCTCAGTTAGCATGTATTTGAACAAAGAAATTGAGTGGTGGTATTTGTCCTGTTCCCTCCATCCACTCACAGCAGCAGTGATAAACCTCATCTTATTCTAAGAATCACTGTCCAGGGCAGGCAGATAAGTTTATTAACTTCTGTTTCTTCAGAAATAAAGTATTGAAATATTATGACCCCAATGGTAAAGTGCCCAAATCTTCTTCTCAATCCTAGGAGTTTTGTATTCTATCTAGTCTTTCATTTTCTCTATCTGTGATCCTAAGATTTAATAAATTGTGTCACTTTGTCTGACTCAATTAAAATTAGCTTCTCTCAAATCACATTGTACTTAACCTCTGATTTAAAAGCTGAGTCTGGTCTAGTTAGGAGTAACCATGCATACATGGCAAGGCCAGGTTAATTATGGGTCATTAGGTATTTTGCTTGGACAGAGTCTCCATATAAACCTTGAAAATCTATTTTCAGGATTATTGTCCCACCCTCCCATATATATTGACTAAGAGATATCAGTGAAAGAATAGCAGAAAGCAACATTTTCTGCTCCTTGTTTCAACTATTTCCAGGTTATTACCATCCCATTATAGTTGCATTGCCCAGAAGGAGATGCTAAACCAAAGGTTTAGGAGCAGTGATTTATTTAGGAAGAGCTTCCAGAAGTAATCAGTAATGAGTAAGGAAGATAGAGAAGCAGAAGGGAGGGAGGGATTAAAGAAGAGAAGGGAGGGAAGGGAAGAGGAGAGGAGGAGAGGGAAGAGGGCAGGGAGGAAAAAACAAGAAAAGAAGCAAGCTGTGATTCTGAACCTGTTCTCACAAAAATGTCTAGTATTAATAGGATCTCAGAGGTGACTGTTCTACCTCCAGGAAAGGACCTGAATTCTTGTATTCCAGTGCCATTCAGTCATCCACAACGGCCAACAGCAGATTGGAGCAATAGACTCTAAGAACCTGAGGAGGACATAGTCCTCTGGAGGCTGCATGTAGATACCATTAGTTAGTAGCTGCAGCTTAGGCCTGAGAGCACTAAGAAATATAATCTGAGAGAGCTTTGGGCAAAACCCAATAGCATGGGACATGTGGTTAGCTAGGTCCCCATAACACTACTGTCCTATCTTCCTTGGTATGGGAAGTTTGCTCATAATGATGCTGTGCTCTGCTAAGAGTCAGCTTCTTTGCTGAAGCTTGATACCTGCTGAGCTTACAGAAGCCCTAACTCTCTCCTGTTATTCTGGAGATTTCTCTCATTACTTGGTGACTCCAAGATGATATGTCTTTTTTTCTAAACAGGTTGGATTGAACAGTTGTTGAACTAATAGCCTTCAATTACCTTGGTGGGGCTGCAGAGATGGGTAGTGGTTAAGAGCACTGACTGGTCTTACAAAAGACCCATTTTCAATTCCCAGCAGACACATGATAGCTAACAACTGTCTGTAACTCCAGTTCCAGGGGATCCAATGCTCTCTTTTGGCCTACAGGTTCATTACGCACATGGTGCACCTATGTATATGGTAGCAAAACACTCTCACATCTCAAGCAAAAATAAATAATTAAAAAAATAATTAAATTGTAGGGTGTGATAGTGCAGGCCTTCAATCCCAGCATTTAGCAGGCAGAGGCAGATGGATCTCTGTTAGACTGAGATCAGTCCAGTCTATATAGTGAGTTCCAGGGCAGCTGTGGCTACAGGATGATCCTGTCTCAAATAAAACAAAATAAAGCAGAAGAGAAACAAAACAAAAGAGAAACAAAATCAAATGATTAAATTACCTAGCAGAAGATTGGTACTGCCTTGAGGAAGTTAAAAAGTTTCTGAGTAGAGGCCTTGGGTTTCAGTAACAAGCTATCTATGCATTCATTTCATGGAAACAACTTTCCTTGAACTCAACATTTTCTTTTCAAATTTTCTTATATGAAGGGGAGATATACCTTCTCCAGTGATCTTAGTATTGTGGTTTCCCAATCCAAACCATATAAACCAGACTGCCACTCAGAACTAAGGGAGCTGTGGAAGTAGAAAGGGTAGTTATACCAAAAGGAATCAGACAGGTATGACTGAGTCTTACAGTTCTACCCCAAACATTTTATTATTTTTTTCTCCTACCTCTGGAGAAACCCCAAACTCCTTCTTTATTCCAGCCCTTCCCCCAAACTCCTTCACAAAGTTAAGCTAGAAAGAAAGCTCTCTAAATACCTTTCATTGTTATTCTTCTACACTTATCTTTCTGTCATGTGGTAAAACAGTTTACAAGAGATCTGCTCCCTTAACATATTTTAAGTATAAACACACTATTGTTAAAAATAAGCACTGTGCTCAACAGCAGATCTTTACCACCTAATCGTTTTGCATAACTGAAACTCATACCTGGTAAACAGCCATTCCTCTTTCTCCTATCCTTGGCAATAATCGTTCTACTCTTTGCTTCTATGTATTGTCTGGTTTATATTTTTCATCTACTTCTTACTTGTTCTCTTATAAACTCAGTAGCTGTTTTCCTTCAAGTAATTTTTCAAGTTACTCAAATTTCCCCTCTAGTCCTGACAGATACTATGAGGTTTCAGGAACTGAGGGAACAAGACAGAATCCTCTTTGTGTCACAGGAGGAAAGGAAAGTCATTTCATTCTTTGTGGGATAAAAGATATTGGGAACACTCCTCCCACGCTGTTCTGTCAACCATCCAGATAGTCCTCTGATGCAATCCCATGAGCCACCAGGACATCATGGAGTTAAATACCCAAAGACCCAGGAAGCCCTCTGTGTTACCCAGTAATTCAAAGTTAAAGGAGCCCAAAGCACATCTTTGAAAAGTGATTCTGTGTGACAGAGCTACTGTGTTCCTCTACAAGCAGCAAGTCTCCTGGCTCAGCTGTACTTTTCTCAAATCCTCTTTTAGAAACAACTATAATATGTTGTGATCTCAGGGCCGCACAAGGATACTCTCCCAAACATACCAACTCATTCGTTTGACTTTTCAGATGTAAGTATTGCTGTCATTTTGAGACAGAGTTTCCCTGTAGCCCCAGCTGTCCTGGAACTCATGATGTAGACCAGGCTGGCCTTGAACTCACAGAGATCCACCAGCCTCTGCCTCCCGAGTGCTCAGTTTAAAGGCTTGTGACACCAAGGCAGGCAGATATAAGTATTTTGATAGTTACAAAAGCATAAAACATAAAACAACCCTGGGAGTTTGCTTAAATTCTTTCTTGACAAGAAAAGATACTTCTTATGGTGGAGGAGGAAATGGCGGGATTGTGCACTACCATTTCGTAGTCCAATAGCAACATAAACCCTTCAGCATGAATGGCAGGAGAGGTATGATTCCATGTAATGATCATGATTACTAGAAACAGTGAACAAAACCCAACCCCAATCCCCCACTGGGCTGCAACAGGAATCTGAAACTTCCTTCTAGCTGGTGACTAAGTGAAAGCAACACTTCTTAGGAGCTAAAAAGTTTAAGCAGACACCAACTGGGTGACTGTGCTATTTCTGAAAATAAGGTAAGCACTTTCAAACTGTGTTTTATCACTGTTGATTCCAAGATAGTTGAGAGATCAATTGAAGTGGATGAGTTATGCTTTTGGATCCTGGTTTCGGTCTATGGTCAGATGGTTCTAGTATTTGGGACCTGACATAAGGCTGAAGAGCATGGTAGTAAAAGTGGGTGAAACCGGAAGTTGGTTCCCTCATGGGAGACAAGATACAATTCACAAGGACCTGTAGTGACCCAGATAGGCTCCACCCCTAAAGCTTCCTGAATCTACCAGAACACCACTGCTACCTGAGCATCAAGCCTTCTTCAATACATGAACTCTCTGGGGAGCCCTTCCCATCCAAGCCATAATAAGTTGGAGAAAAATGACTTACAGACATAGTAGCAATATGTCTAGCTAACTGCAACATACACACAGAGTAAAATATAATAAAAATAAATTTTTTTGAACATGAAGAGCAAAATTACTTCTAGGCAGGTAGCCACTGTGGCTCAGAGAACCTTCAAGGAAAGGGACAGAAGACTAGGAGCTGGAACACAGAGAGAAGGGGTGCGAAGTGCAACATGTCTATAAGTCATTTTTCTCCGAATTCAGCTTTCCTATTTATCATGGCTTGTATGGGAAGGGCCCACCCAGACAGCTCATGTATTGAAGAAGGCTTGGTGCCCAAGTAGTAGTGGTACTTTGGTAGATTCAGGAAGCTCTAGGAGGTGGGACCTATCTGGAGGACGTGGGTCACTGAGGGCAGGTCCTTGTGAATTGTATCTTGTCTCCCATGAGGTAACCAGGTTTCTGTTCCACCCTTTTACTACTATGCTGTTTAGCCTTATCTCAGGTCCCATGTACTAGAACCATCTGACCATAGACTGAAACTAGGATCCAAAAGAATAATTGGTACCGTTTAGTTAATTTTTGGTTATTTTGTGGTTATGGCACAGCCATTGCAATCATCATCTCACAGCAGTGATGGCTGTCTGCACTGGTCCTATACAACACTGTGGCTGTCAACAGTCGGTCATGGATCAGGGAAGGGTTTACAGAACCTTCCCTTTCCACCTTGAACTATTGGCTACTGGATTTTAGGGGAGGCGCAGTCATCTACTTCAGCTGTGCATCACTGAGGAGTCAATCAGGCTCCAGTGAATATTTGCCAACACTTAGTCATGCAGATAGCCTAAACTCAATGAGACACAAAACAAAACAAGATGACATGAATGTGGGAAAAGGATTAGCAAGAAGGAGAGGAGTGGAAGGGAGGTAAGACGGGGTCACAGGTGGTGAGTGTAATCAGAGTGGGTTATATACATGTATGAAATTGTCAGAGAACAATTTAATAAAAGTTATAAAATTAAAAAAAACAGCATGTAATGTATCTCAGCAAACTGAGAGTAGCTTGTGGATTCAATATGAAATGTATCCCTTAGCCTCATGGGTTTGGACATTTGCTCCCCAGCCGACAGCACTCTTGAGGAAGGCAGTGGGATCTTTAGCAGGTGGAACCTTATTGGAGGAAGTGGATCTATGGGGGGCAAGACTTACAGCTTTACAACCTAGGTCCACTTCTTGTTCACTCTTTGCTAACCGGGTAAACTAAATCTTTTAATTAATACAGCATCTTCAGTTTATGCAAATATTTATTTAAGCAAAGCATCATGTGGAATAAAACACAATTTAGAAAATGTAACTGGAAATGACTTGCACAGCTTGTCACGGGATGTCGTCTGTAAATCTAGCACAAGGTGCGCTTCAAGTACATTAGAGATCTACAATATGTTAAAAGGCACAACTGTCCAGTTCTGGAAATAATCTATTAAGAATAACAATAACCCTTCAGAGTACATGTTTTAGTGCTGTGCTGAGTGATACTTTGTTATTCTGCTACATCCCAGGCACACCTGTATCCCAGGAATATTATGTGGATGCTGCTATATCTGAAGATACCAATTCTTCATGCTTCACTGTGCTTTAAAGCATTCCTCTTCAGGCTTCTGCTGTTGTGCCATGGATTGTCAAAAATGCTTTGGCAACATTTCCATAAAGACGGTTCTCCCACATTTATGCTTCAGTCTGCTAAGTAGATCCTGAGGCACTGCATTGTGCCTGTGTTGTAAAAAGATGTTTTCTTCTACTTTGTACATTTGAAATCTCTTTCTGTAGACTCCACAGGGATATATTCACAGCATCTAGCTGGAATGAGATCTAAATGACAGGCACCACACTGTACTCAGACTTCCTTGCTCTTCTGTTGGGTAAGGACCTCTCCATGGGTCAAACTCTTGTTGCCAGGCAACTTCTTCTTTCAGAATGAGAACTGTCCCCAGAGGATCCTCAATCCATATGCAAACAGGCTTCTGGCAGCTGCTCCTACCAATTCCACAAACATGCCCAGGCAGGACTGAATCTCTCTTATTGTTAAATTCAGATTCTCCATTATATTAATTGAAAAGACCAAAGGTAATTCTACCCACTTTCTTTAGTGAGATCTGGTGATATATTAGAATCACAGTAAAAGAACAATATTATAATATGATCATCTGTCTTCATTTAGAGAACCATCTCCCCCACTTTCCTGCAAAGACATCTTTTGCCATTCATCTTTGATAAGACTAGCACAGGGTAGAATCTTAAACTAATTAAACTGTTTTCTTCTGTGGACCTTTCTGATTGTCCTTGTCAACAGAGATACTTAAAGAAGTATCTCTAGAGAAGTCACCTGGGCAAGTAGCTTTGGAGCTGGGTACTTCCCGGGTCTGAGGCCTTTTGGGCAAGACCCGGGTGCTGGGCCAGAGGGTCCAGAGAGTTGGGACAGGGCCAGAGCGGTTGCACATTTGGGCAGGCTGCTGGGGCATGGGCTAGATCAGGCATATATATCTCCCCTCCCCACCACCACCATGGGTGAGAATCCAAGTGGACTCTTTTTTTTTGGAGAACCTTCAGAGCAAGAAGAGAAGAGTGCTTTGGCTTCCAATATCCAATATAGCAACAAAATTGAAAAGTAGACAAGTCCATACTCCATAAACAAGGAGGAGGAAAAGGGCACAAACAACAACAAAAAAAGGCAGGAGAAAGCAAAACCATCCGCTATTTGTGACTAAACCACAAAAGAGAAGCCCACATGTCAGGGACACGAGTAAGGACAACATGGGAAAGGCACGGACTAATCCTGCACCAAACTCTACCAAACCTGTAGGAGACAAGCGAAAGGGAACCCTTGCGGAGAGACCCAGGAACAGATCTTAGAGGAATAATTGCAGACCTAAGCAGAGAAATTAAAGAACATAAAGAGGAATTCAGAAAACTAAGAGAGAAGAATGAAAAACTCAAAAAGGACCTAGAGGGATACAATGACAAACATCAGAAAGAACTAAGTAACAGATAAACAAACATCCAGAAAGAACTAGAGGGAGAAAAAAATAAAGATATATAGAGAAACTAAAGAGAGAGAATGAAAAAACTCAAAAAGGACCTAGAGGGATACAATGACAAACTTCAGAAGAACTAAAACGAACAGACAAGAAACTCCAGAAAAGAACTAGAGGGAGAAAAAAAACAAAACTCTGAAAGAAGTAGAAACACTGTAAAAGGCAGCCAACCAACGAAGTAAGGAGCACCAAGAAGCTGATTGAGAACTCAAAAAGGAAATGGAATATTAAGAAATCATAGGATGAAATGAAAAAAGGAAATGAACACTCATCCAATCAAGAAGAAGAGAGAGCCAACTAATCCTCAAAACCTAGGAAAAGAAACTAATAAAAACATAACCTAGGAGTAGAATCAGGACTAAAAGTCCAAATGGATAATAAGGTGAAAGGAAGCAACATCCATCTTTAAAATTATAAACCTTAAATATTAATGGGCTAAACTCCCCAATCAAAAGGCATAGACTGGGAGAATGGATTAGGAACAAATCCATCTCCATCTATATGCTGTCTACAAGAAAACCCATCTCAATTTCAAGGATAGGCACCAACTTAGGTGAAGGGATGGAAAAGTATTCCAAGCAAATGGTACCAAAAAGAAAGCAAGTGTTGGCTATTCTAATATCAGACAAAATAAGACTTCAAAGCAAAAGAAATCAAAAGAGACAAACGAGGGCCATTACATCTTATATAAAGGAAACAATTGATGATGAAGATTTCACGATCATAAATATTATGCCCAACATACCGGTGCACCAAACTTTATAAAGACAATTCTTCAGATCTCAAAAGCACAGATTAACCCCAGCACATAATACTAGGGGACTTCAATACCCCATTAAGTCCCCTGGACAGTCAACAGGACAAAGGATAAACAGAGAGATAGCTGAACTAAATGACACAATACACCAATGGACCTCACAGACATCTATCGAATATTTCACCCCAAACACCAGAGAATACACTTTCTACTGAGCACCCTCATGGAACATTTCCAAAATAGACCATATACTGGGACACAGGGAAAAAGTCAACAAATGTAAAAAGATTGAAATATTTCATGCATTCTATCAGACTACAGTGCAATAAAACTCAATAATCAACACCAGAATAAATCCTACATCCTACAGGAACACATGGAGACTAACAACCACTCTCCTGAATAATGAGTGTTTCAAGGAAGAAATAAAGGAAAGAAATAAAAACATTCCTGGAACTGAAAGGACAATGATAAAACAACACAGCAAAACTATGGGACACTTTAAAAGCAGTCCTATGAGGGAAGTATTATAGCTCTAAGTGCCTACATTAAAAAAACGAAGAGACAAGTGAATGATCTAACACTGCAGCTAAAAATACTCAAGAGACAACAAACAATGAACCCTAACGGAGCAGACAAGAAGAAATAACAAAAATCAGAGCAGGATCAATGAAATAGAAACAAAGAACAACCACACAAAAATCAATGATCCAAAAGTTGTTCTTTGAGAAAAACAAGATAGACAGACCTCTAGCCCAGTTACCAAAGAAAGAGGGAACAACTCCAAATCAATAGAATCTGTGATGAAAGGGGGAAACATCACAACAGACAATGAAAAGATCCAGACAATCATACTGGACTACTTCAAAAAACTTTATTCTACTAGTTTGAAAACCTAGAAGAAATGGACGAATATCTGAAATCCTGGGAATCACCAAAGCTCAACCAAGAAGATCAACAGCCTAAATAGACCTAAATAGTACAGGTAGAAATTGAAGATGTAATAAGTAGCCTCCCAACCAAAAAAATGCCCAGGCCAGACGGTTCATGGCAGAAATTTATAAAATATTTCGAAAAGACTTACAACCATTATACTAAATTGTTTAGAAGGATACAAACGGAGGGACTTTCCCAGATTTTTTCTATGAAGCCAGCATCACACTACTACCAAAACCAGGGAAAGATGCAACCAAAAAGGGAGAACTATAGACCCATCTCCCTAATGAACACAGATGCCAAAATCCTAAAAGGATACTGGCAAATCACATCAGGACTCACATCAAGAAAAATTATCCACCATGACCAAGTTGGATTCATACCAGAGATGCAGGGATGGTTCAACATACGAAAATCAATAAACATCATCAAACATATTAAATTGACTGAAGGACAAAAAAACCACCACCATAATCTCAATTGAATGTGAGAGAAAGCCTTTGACAAAATCCAGCATCCCTTCATGTTTAAAGTCCGGAGGGAATTGGTCTGGGGGACCATTCCTCAATGTAATCAAAGCCATATACAGGAAAACCCACAGCCAATATCATCCTAAATGGGGAAATGACAGAAGCATTCCCCTTAAAGGTAGGAACTCGGAAAGGCTGCCCTCTGTCACCCACTCCTTTTCAATAGTGTGGAAACCCTCACTAGGGCAATAAGGCAAGAGAAGAAAGGAAATTAAAGGAATTCTAATTGGAAAAGAGGAAGTCAAGCTATCCCTTTTTGCTGATGATATGATTGTCTACCTAAGGGATGCTAAACTCCACCAGAAAACTCCTAGAAATGATTAAGAGCTTTGGTAAAGTGGCAGGATACAAAAAATAAATCTAGAAAAATCAGTAGCCTTTCTCTACACCAACAACATGCAACTGAAGAGGACTACAAGGAGAACTTCCCACTCACAATAGCCTCAAAAACAATAAAATACCTAGGAACAAACCTAACCAAAGACACCAAGGATCTCTACAAAAAATTTTTAAACCCCTGAAAAAGGAAATTGAGGAAGACATCAGAAGATGGACAAACCTCCCATGCTCATGGATTGGGAAAATAAATAATAGTAAATGTCCATCCTACCCCAAACTAGTGTACAGATTTATGCTATCCCAATCAGATCCCCAAGGTTTCTTCACAGGCTTGGAAAAAAAAATCCTCACTTTCATTTGGAAAAACAAAAGACACCGAATAGCCAAAGCAACCCTAGTGAAAAGACAATACAGGGGGGATTGCTATACCAGACACAAACTATACTACAGGGATATAGTCACTAAAAATGGCCTGGTACTGGCACAAAAAACAGACCAGTTGACCAATGGAATAAATGAAGATCCAAACCTGAGCTCATACAATTTCAGCCACCTCATATTTGACAAGGGGGCCAGGAAGACACAATGGAGGAAAGACAGCATCTTCAGCAAGTGGTGTTGGCAAAACTGGATCATCACTTGTAGAAGAATGAAATTAAACCCCTATCTCTCACTTGTACATAAGTCAACTCCAGATGGACCAAGACCTCAACATGAAACCCCAAACCCTGGAGTGATATAAGAGAAACTTGGCAGCAGACTACAAAGAATAGGCATAGGAAAAGACTTCCTAATCAACAGCAGCTGCACAAGAAATAAGATCGACAATTGACAAATGGGACCTCATTAAACTCCAAAGTTTCTGTACATCAAAAGAAACAATAAAGGAAGTGAAGAGAAACCCAGAGTGAGGGAGGAAATCTTCACTGCAGATACATCTGACAAAGCATTAATTTCCAGAGTATACAAGCTACTCAAAAAACAAAGAAGAAAGAAAACAAATGAATCACTCAAAAGATGGAGCACAAGATCTGAATAGAGACTTCAGAGAGGAGGAATTAGAGATGGCCAAGAACATCTTAGAAGTGTTCAACATCGCTGATAATTAAAGGAAATGCAAATTAAAACCACTTTGAGATATCACCTTACCCCAATAAGACTGGTTAGGATCAGGAACATGAATGATACCAAGTGCTGGAGAGGTTGTGGGGAAAGAGGGAACCTCATCCATTGCTGGTGGGAATGTAAACTTGTACAGCCACTATGGAAATCAGTGTGGAGAAACCTTAGAAGACTCAAAATGAGCCTTCCATTTGACCCAGTCATACCACTCCTGGGTATATACCCACCAAGACACATCTTACTGCAAAGATACATGCAAGCTTGTTTATTGCAGCTCTGTTCACAATAGCAAAAGCTGGAACCAGCCCAGGTGCCCCTCAACTGAACGTGGATAGAGAAAATGTGGACACGTATACGATGGAGTTCTATGCGCAGTAAAGAGGGACAACATCATGAACTTTGCAGGTAAATGGATGGAGCTGAAGACATTATGTTAAGTGAAGTAACACAGTCCCAGAAAAACAACGACAAATGGAGTCTCTCATATGTGGATGCTAGTACCAATAACCGAAATATAAATATTTCTCGTGGAGAGGGAAGCATAGTAAAACACAACAACAGAAAGACTGCATCAAAAACGGACTGAATGTGTGAATCGGGAAGGGGGGCAGGGTGGGAGAGGGATACGGGTTATATTGATTAATGCATATATAATTGATGTGAGTCAAAAGTACCCAGTTTTGCCTAACACTGTCTACAGGAAACATGGTGTCTTAGGACTTAGTAAAAGTAAAATATGTGTATATCAAAACAACATTGGTTTACAGACTCTGATAAAAATGGTTATGCATCTGAGTTAAATGGAGATATAAATCACTGTTGTCCACATTTGTTTTACATAAAATGTGTAGAGCAATAACTTTGGGATTGGCACACACAAATGTTCTCCATAATTTCTCTGTTGTACAGTATCACCTTGCAGCATTCTCTTTAAGATGATTTAACGTAAAAATTAAGTTTGCTTCCCAAGTTAATCATATATAGTCACCCAAAACAACCTGAGTGAATTTGATGAAATATGTGCCTTGATTCCACCCTATAGTCATGTATAATACAACTGTCTTCTGGAGATTCATGGGTTAAAAAAAGGGGGGGGTACAGATAGACATGAAACCTTTTTGTCAAAAACCTTGCAATTCAATCCTAAAACTAACTATGGGAAAGATTTGTGGGTCCCAACAAGACAAAATGTCACCAACTTAATGGCGAGAAGAGAAAAGATACAGCTTTGCATTGAGTAGGATTACAGAAAGTGCCAACTGAAAGGTTGACCCTAACATCGAAAGGAAGAAAAGCCTCAGATTGCTATAAAACATCATCGACCCCTCTGTGGATCCTACTTGTAACAACTACTTATAATGAGTCCTAATGAAATTTACCTTCTAGGTGCCGCAAGGTTTTGATATGAGAGACTTTCTTGCCTCCCTCCCCATAGAAAAAGGAGAAATATGATGATGTGAGGTGCTCTCCTAACTGTAAATTGGAGACAACTATTATAGAGGTAATCTCTTATAACAACTGGTAAAAGTGCCTTCTTTAATTGACTAATAGATATAGAACTGTGAAAAGGATTACTCTTGTTCAGAACCAAATATAATACTAAAGTCCTTAAGCTATGCACTAAGCAAAATATATTAATACAGGAACTCTGACATCAGCAATGGATTATTCTGCCAAGGAGATGTTGGCCAAGGGATCCAAGGCCCCACAAAATGTAAAGGCTCCTTGCCTCTAAACCGGGATACCTGCAAGAAGAGAGGCGTGAAGGCCTGCTGCCAAAGACCTGATGTTAACATGGGAAAGATGTTTGAGACCACCATGCAAGTGTACAGATGGCCTCTGGAATACCAGAGAGTGTTACCAAAGGCCACTCAACCAATAAAGCAAATAGGTCTCCCCTGAGTCAAGCAAGATCCACCGTCAGCACCAGCTACACCCCGCCTGCCTGGAAATACTTGCAGCAGAGGCAGCCATATGCCTGTATATCCCAAAACCTAATTGGCTATTGGCTCTCTCCTTGGAGGAATAACCCATGGCTGATGCCACAAGCTTACATCCTCTACAGGTTAGGAGATGTTATAAGCCACAGTAAGACCCTGTCATATTTAACAGGAAAAAATGTAATTCATGGATTAATATACATCCAACATTGTGTCTATAAAACCAAATAACCACCATAAACTATTAGTTATCTTTAAATACCTATATATCTAATTGCTTGTGCTTCATTAGTAGGATCGAAAGGTTATTCCTGGACAAACTGTCAGCCATGAAAGGAAACAGCCAGAATTGACCAGAGTCCAAGACAACAGCTCCAGGAGAGTGGACTGTTTTGCTTCTCATCCACCTGTGCCCCTTTCCTAAGCCTAGGGAACAATCTGCGAAGAGGGGGTGTGGTAGAATTTAAGGGCTACATTGGGTGAATGGTGAATGTGAAACTACAGCAATGTAGTCTGGACACTCATTTGATCAACTTTATTGAACATACAATCCCTCACCCCCTGCTGGATGGTGGGGCTGTGGGGTTTGGGCACAACAGCCTGCAAATTGGTTTCATATGAAGGATGCTTGTACTCATGGATCATCACTTATAGCTAAAAAATGAAAGAAAAAAAAACTGAAAGATGCAGGACAGTTATGGCAAAATGCATGACCTGGGATGGGGTGGGGGCAGGGGGGAAGGGAAAGGGAAATATGCCTGATCTGAATTGGAAAATGATGTATGAAATGCACAAAGCACCAATAAAAAAATAAAAAATAAACAAAAAAAATAAAATTAAAAAAAAAAGAAGTATCTCTAAACAATGAATTATTAAGGAACTTCAAAGTGCCAGGCACTGTGCTGTGTGAAGGCCCAGGGTGAGAGCAGAATAGTCACTAACATCCACCAGTTTCCAAAGAGCTGAATCTCAGCAATACATTGAAATATAATGTTGCGATCAGGCATGCCTTGCCCTAAGTTACTCTGTATGGTGAGAGAGAAATGGTGAATTTTTTTAGACCCTGGCTGACTCTGAGATCCTCCATTTTATAAGTAAATTTGACAGGATTTTGAAGACGGAGAATGACTTTGCACTTGGGTGGACATGTGCGTAGCATTATCAATCTAGCACAGACTGATAAAAACATATTCCTGGGAATGGGAAAGATGCCTGTATTTATTTACTTATTGACATAAATTGGAACTGTGAGGCTACATGGGTCTATTAAATCTCTATCAGGAAAACTAGGCCAGAAGACTTATACATACCATATCAAGGGTTTCATTAAGTGGTAGCACTATGATGGGGCCACTGAACTTTCATCTAATGATCCAGTGTGTGCATGAAGCACCAACAGGGAGAAAACTCCTGACTGTCCCACAGGTTTTAGCTCACAGCTCTGTCCTCTCGGTGATGAGCCCAACTCAAATGACTGTCTTCCTGTCCTCCTGTTCTCTGATCTGGACCTGCAACCCATCTCGCCGTTCCTTAATCTGGATCCACTCCTGACTTTTGTCTCTGTAAGCTGGACTCAACTCGGATCTTGTAGTCATACTCTAAAACCTGCACCTCTCCAGCACCTCTGGAGGTTTCCTTATCTCATTCTCAGACTCCTTTACATTTTTGTCTAGTTTCCAGCTGTGGCTTCTCAGACCTTTTTGAAACTATTTGCCTCTTCAAGCTTTAGTTGTTACTCTGTAACTTACACATATGCATAAATAGATATATTCACCATGTGATGTGAAATGTGTGATCTGTGGTCTGTCCTGGATAATTTGGAAACCAATGGAAAAAAAGCAAAGTTCAGAAGTTACAGTACTATAAAAAGAAGAAATAGCAGACTCCTCCCTGAGCCTTAAAGTCTAGGTACCCATTCATGGAAGTCAGAATTATTCTGATTTCTGTGATAATGCCTATATAATGTTAGTCCACAGACTGTTTTTGTATTACTACACTTGCTTTGGGAGGAAAATTTCTTATTTTTTAAAGCATGCATAAAAATCTGGGTTATCAGGATTCTCTAGCAAGATGTTTTTCAGCAAACCACCATGATTCATTGAAGAAATGTCCACACCTAAGGCAGCCTAACCCATTAATAAGCCAGCCCCTCCCTATGAAGACTGATTTGAGATGGAAAACTTACTTCTAGACTGATAGGTGAGATCCCAGCATAATTCCTCAAATGTTAATTTCAAGTTGACATGCAGAATTTCCAGTGATTTAAAACATGAGTAATACACAGAAAGGAACACTGAGTACTCAATGAATCTCAAATGCCCAGTTTCCGGAAGCATCATAATCTATTGTTTGAGGAGATGAGAGGCACAGTGTTTGCCAATGTTTAAAGAGAAAACAGAGTGTTGAGGAGATGCTACCGATAGGTGGTAGGTGAGTAAATGACAAATAAATGAATTCAGACATGGGAGAGGGCATGAATTTCATGCCTGGCTTAGTCAAATGCCACATCTATAATAAGTAATTAGAGAAAAGAAGATAGGCTAGCTTCAGCCTGAATTTGTTCTTCTATGTTAAATGAAGGGGAAGAATCTTTTATTGTGGAGAAAGATGGATTTCATTTAAAGAGGTGATCCTGTTGAATGGCTTTCCAGCATGAATTGCACATAAGGTAGAAATTTCTGTAAGAGAAGCAGGTTGAGTGAAGTGGTTAAGAAGACTTAACTACTTTGGCATAAGGCAAGTTTTGTTTGCTTTCCAGTTCTAATACTTGTATGTTGACTGACAGGAGACAAAAGATACTTCATATAGTTTAGCTTCAGAACTCACCCATAGTGTGATACTTGACTTATAGTATTAAAGATGAAGTTAAGATATCTGCACAGCTGACTGCTCTTACAGAGGACTCGGGTTCGATCCCCAGCACCCACATGGCGGCTGAGAACCGTCTTTAGCTCCAGTTCCAGGGGAATCCAACACCCTCTTCTGACATCCGCGGCATTGCATGACACGGGTGCACAAACCTACATGCAGACAATACATTTATACACACACACACACACACACACACACACACACACAAAGATATCTGCACAACAGTCAGCATAGCATAGCACTAAGCCATTAGCTACAATGAAAACTGACTATATTTATGAATAGAGTATTGGACTTGTCTCAGATCCTGCCTCCTGGATATCTATAAACACATGAAAAATATTCTCATCTAGTTTCTTAAAATAAGTGTTGGCAGCCCTTTCAAAGCCAAGCTAATGCATCCTTTTCTTACTTTATACCACATGTCAACTCAGTCATCAAATTTCTCTCCATACCTCATAAGTTTTCCTCCACTCCATTTTCTAGTCTGCAGCTTTCTTTCTTCCAAACTATATTAGGTTCTAATTACCATTAATTACTCAACCACCACATTGACTCTTTGTGTTAGCTTTCTCTGTCTGCCTGTCTCTGTGTATCTCTATTTCTCTTGTTCACTCTCCCATTCTCCATTCCATTGCTTCATGCCATTATCATAATAGAAATAATTCTATAAACCCTGTTTGTGAGCATACCTCTTTCTTTTTTCATTTTCTCCATTTCTAACACAGTGATCACAATGACCTTACTCCAAAATTTAGTTGCGGCCAGCCACACCTTTTTAAACACAACCAACTCTACATCTCTTCACACCTTCCACACCAACTTGAAAGAGACCCTACTTTTTCAGTTGTCTGGGTAATTTCCCTAGGACAAGAATTTATAGTAATGTTTTTCTCCATTCCTGTTGGATAAACAATCACTTTTTAAGGAAGAGCTAAACAGTAAGCCTCAAAGAGCAGAGGAGCTGTCTAATCTATGCTCTTATGGTTCTTTGTAATATCACTGTTACTATACCTTTAAATTTTCATTGAAATTATTAATGAGCACTTGCCCTGAGACAAATGATAATTTAGCTATTTATGTATATGTTAAATAATCAAACCATATTTTAAAAGATTATTCAGCATTTAGAAGTGAATTAACAAAGGCCTACAATGTTATAGTTCACATCTACCTGGTAGAACTGGCAGTAAACAGATGATGAAAGAGTCTATGTCCTGTGTTCATTTCTGTTGAAGCAATCACAGTGCCATTGTTTATTTATTATTCTCCATATCCAGAATGTGTTCTCTGAAAGATTAGATGTTTTCAAATGATATATACTTTTCTCTTTGTACACCTGGCTCTTAGTCTCAGCAGATGACATATACTCAGTTTATGTTGGCAGAATGAAAGAATAAGCTCCATTTAGTGAATGAAGATCAGTTTTAGAAGGGATGAAGAACAGTGCAGAAATTAATTCTTAGATCTCTAAGACACTTGATACAATTGTACAATTTTCACCCATACTATAAATGATACTTGCCTCAAAGTACTGAAGATGAAATAAAGAGATCTGCACAAAAGCTAGAACAGCATGGGACTACACCCACAGTTGTAACCAACACTGACTGTATCAGTGTGTCCAGAGCTATGCATAGATTCAGAGAGTGGGTGGCATTCTCTTTGTAACCTGATGACTGGCAGATAGCCCTAGCAACAAACTGATCACATGCCACTGGACATTGTCTCCTGAGTCATCTCTGACAACATCTTCAGACTGTGACCCTATTCACAAATGGATGGCTGGTTGTACTACTTGCTTGGGAAGTCATTTGTTACTTGTCTAAATACCCCCCCCACCCCCAATTTCCATCTTAAGGCAGAAACCCTCCATCATATAGCCCCATTCAATGAGCTGTCATTTCACTTTCTGAAGATAGCAAATGAAGTGGGACCAGAGAATTTCTCCCACCATAATGCTTTTCCACTCAGCCTGAGCAGCAATGCCAAAATGTCCTGTATTGCCATGTTCAAAAAGCAAAATCTATAAAATTTTGTGTCTCCCCAATAGGAATAATGCATCTTATATCTGTCCACATCTTAAATCTTCTAAAGCATGAGGTATCTGGGCATCAGCCAGAAGAAGAGAATCTTAACATACTGGCATCTCTGCTTGGTCCCTGTCCTGGAGAAGTTGGTGGTGATTGAGGTCCTGGCAGCACTGTGGGGGGCAGGGGTGTTGATCCCAGACAGCTACATTTAACTGTCTCCATCAGTGTCTTCCAGATCCAGTGGCCATAGAATAATTTCAAGCTAGGACAGTAGTTTTGCTGATTACTTCACTGAACATATTTTAGAATGACATGGTGGGAGTAAAATTCCCAGGATGCTTTCTCAATCACCTTGCCCGGTCCTTCTGAAAGACAAAAGGTGTCACTGACTGCTGAGTTCCACAGCCTCGCTCCTGTTTGTTCTGCTCTCAAAGTTGCCTGAGGGCAAATGGGAGCCCATTCAGAAGCTCAATTCTGATGTCCAGCTATTACTGGACATCTAATTAAATTAAGCCACAAGGAAGGAGAAAACTGTGCCATCATCTTCATAATCTGCAGAGCCTCACGGTATTAGCAGAGCATCAGTTTCCCAAATAGAGCCTGCAGCACTGCCAGCAGACTAAATACTACAATGGAAATTCGGATTGTTTACAAGGTTCACAGGGATGCTGAGCTGCAAAATTGGGGATGAGTGGAGCCAAAGCCTGGGCGTGTGAAGGAGGATAGCATGCAGCATGGCCTTGAAATCTAAATTAGCTCCTGCTAATTGGATGGAGCAAATGATCGTATTCATTTCTGAATTTGTAAAATTGCTTACTTCTCAGAGAAAAAGAAACATCTGTTCTACTGGACTCATTCAGTTCTGAGTAAATTTGTTCTCTTACATTTTGAGGAGGCTGAGTTAGGAAAGAGGGGTATCCTTTGGGCTGCAAAGGCTGAAATTCTACTTTCTGAAGTCACAGCTTCTACTTGCCTCCTCGAGAGAACTAGAATAGTTCTCATTAGCTCTATGCCTGTGAAACCCCATAGAGCTGAGATGCTTAGAAAGGTCTGTAAGCATTTCTAGGGTAACTGTCTTTCTTCTGAAGTTTAAAGATGCATGAAATTCCAGTAAGCCATACACAACGATTTGAGCTTGTTCATTAGCTGCAAAGCTTAAGTAACTATGTGGTTATACTCTTTTAGTGTTTGGATTACTAAAGTTATGGTCAGCCTTAGGATCATCGGGCTAAACACACAGCAAAATGTTTTGCTTTGAAGTAGAGACTATGACACTTTTTTTAAACCAATAAAAACTGCTCTTCTAGACTAGGCAGACTATTGTTAAAAGAGGTTTTGTGTGGTAAAGGGAAGTTTCTTCCTTTTCTTTGTAAGTAGTTACATTATACCTGTGAAATGGAATCACCTCCAATATAACTTTAAACAATTGATATTGCAAGTCAGCATTCTGTGATGACCAAGTTGTATTTTCTACTGACTTCTACAGGATAGTGACTTCTTAAGTTTTAATCAACTTGTGCATTTGAAAACTTCATCAAGGTTGTATTGTATGCAGGGATTTCTGTGGGCTTTTTAAAAAATTGGAAACTTGCATTGATTTCAATTCAATGGAATTTAAATAGAATATAGAAATATGCTTTATAAGACTGACTTAGGGAACCATGTCTAATTAAGAAGTTTTGCTTTCAGGTCTTTGGAAAGAAATGGGTGGGAAGAAGGGTAAATAGAGAAGTAAATTTTAAGACAGGGCCTGATGAGACAAAACCAAGACCACATGCAAAAGTTCCATGTGGTATTTATTAATTTGCTGTGAAATCTAGTCTAAACCATGGATCTTCTATCTTCAGATTCTGGCTCTAGAGTTTTGGGTTGGGGTATTTTGTTTGCTTGTTTTTGACTACAATTTAGCAAGCTTGAGTCTACTCATCCACTTTTTAATTTTGTTTTAGTAACTCGTAGGCTACTTTTGATCTTGGACTTTAGAACACTTAACATCATCCGAATTCTTCATGTACTTTCAATTCTGTGTTCATAGCTCGTATTTCTGGCTACCAGTGCATTATTCTGTTGCCATTCAGCATCTACTACACCCTAAGTACTGTGCTAGGCACTCAGTATGGACACTCTAGATATTGTGTCTGATCTCAAAGGATGTCTAGTCTTCTGCAGGGAAAATTCCAAGTGATTCCAAGTGTGGGGTAGATTAAAAAACACTGTTAAAGAAGACACCACATGTTATGAGAGTAAAAGAAAAACAGCACCAACAAAAGGTAGAACTTTATTATGTGAGGATTCCCAAAGATGAAGACTTGTTTTACCCACATAAAGGATAAAAGAATTTAATCAGGAGGCTAAATGGATAAAGGTACTCCAGCACAATGAACAGTCTACAGAAAGCAGGTCCCTTGATCCCTAAGATACAGGGATGACTACATGTATAAACGTTATCTAGAATCAGGTATCAAATACTACTGAATAAAATAGCAAAAGTAACTTCTTCATGAGTTCATCTCGCTACTAATAAACACAAGGAATAAATCTTCCCATGTTTTCTGAGTACATTTTCCATCTGTCTAATGCTTGTTTGTTTGCCTGTTTGTCAGAGAACAGACTTTACGCTCTGAGACTTTAGCAGGTGATGTTATCTTGCTATCTTGAATTACGTTTCATTTTTACTATATTTATTTTATAGTTTATTTTTATTGTGGTAACTGAATTTTCCCATTCACAGCATTGATACAAAGTTTTCTTTGAAATGACTTTATTTTAGTTAAAATGCAGTCAATCAAAAAAACAATATGCAAAGAATAATACAGGAGGTACATGGTGATAATATGAAGTTGGCAGGTCAATGACTGGGGTTTGAGAACATTAATGTGGTGTGCTTGGGAAACATAAAATCATAAGACTGGAATGAACAATGATGGTGGGTGATAAACTAGAACCACTTGGCGGTACCAGACTATGAAGGGCCTCCTAAGCTAGGCTGAAGAGTTTAGCCATAGAGAACCATGGAAGAATTTAACCAGTAGACTAGCCTGCTAAGAGGTAAAGGTTAGGATTCACCAGCAGAATGTGAAGCATGGCTCAGGGCTAATGAAATAGGTCAGTCAGGGTGCAAATATTCCCTATGAGAAGACAGGACAGAACAAAATAGATGCAAGGCTGTAGAGGAAGAAATGATTTGACATAATATCTGTCACTCAGTTGAAGTAGAGAGAGAAGTCTAGACTATTATTCAGGTGTTATGTGGACAGTGGATGGCAGGTGTCTCTTCTAACCAGAGAAGGGGTTATTTCCTGATGTAGTTGCTTCTTTGATGATAACTAACATGATTTTGACCCTGAGTGGAACCTACATCTCTGTGTTAACATCTATGCAGGGTGAATGCCATCTCCTTCCTTTGCATTCTTACCTAACTCCCCACATGGAGTAGCCCATAAATTAGTGGAGGACCAAGCATCTCTTTATGTTGTGAAAGAGAAGTCTGTGGTCAAGTTACAGAAAAGACGTAACGCTCTGTGACTCAGCCCTGAATCTTTCTAAGGACCTACAGTGTCCATGGAAGGCTTCTTTAGTCTAATAACCATACTCTAAATCCTCTTAAGTCCAATGATTTCTAGGCTTTTGTTCACATTATGAAGTTTTATTGTTTTATAATTTCACATTTTTTAAATGGATAATATTTGCACATCTTTATAGGATATAGTTTGAAAATTTGATACATGTGTAAAACCTGCAGTGATCATTCAGCATAATTAGTGTGTTTGCATTCTGGATTTGGTAAAGGCAAATGCTGGGAAGAGCCTAGCTCTGAACAGTGGTTCATTCTGGGGAAGCTGGAGTCTGTGCAGGATTCCTGGGTACTGACTTTTTGTGAGCAATCATATCATAATCAGAACAGTATTATGTGTCTGTCACATGCTGAGTTTTCTCCCCTTATTATTCAAAATGAAGAGGGCTTAGAATCCAAGGGGAACTTGTTTTGATACCTTATTAGCTACAAATTTATGTCACAATAAAGACCTTTCCTTTGAAAAAGATAAAGCTAATTTTAGTCTCCATAGAGGTCTGAAGAGACCCAGAACACAATGATACTGAAAAGTTCTTGTGCCATGGCAAAACTCTGGAGAGCTCAGAAGTCTTCCACTCCAAAAGGAGAGTCAGTAAAGAGAATATAAGTGTTTTCTTTTTTCTTATTTTTGTATTTTTGAGACATGGTCTCCCTGGAGCCCCAGATAGCCTGGAACTCACTATGTATACTTAGGTGGGCTTGAACTCATAGAGATCCACCTGCCTCTGCCTCCCAAGTGCTGGTATTAAAGGCATGCACCACCATGACCAGTGACAAGTGTTTTCTTGACTCTGGGTGGTAATGGTCAGAGATACAAAGTTTCTACCTGAAAGATCATATCTTAAAAAAAAAAGAAAAATATACCTTTGAGTTTTTATGATTTGCTAGAATTAGAATTGCTCTCAATAAAAATGTTTCATTTAAAGGAAAGATTATACACAAATAATTATGTATATACTCCATTGCTGTTAATAATACTTATTGTCAAGCAAGATGATTGATATCATGAATCTAAATCATCCACTACTCTTGCAGGATGAAGTTTTAAAGAATTGAATGCAAATAGCCTAATTCTATAAATTACTAATTGCATCATGCCCAGGATATGAGAAAAGAACCCTATTTTATGGATGGAGTGAGGAGGAAGTCAGAACTGGGGGGATCATTGGACGGTAGGAATGGGCGCAGCATCCACAGGCATATGGTTTGCTGTTAATCTGAGACCTGGCTTCCCTACATTTGTCACCCTGAAGACCTTTTCTGGGATTGTAATTTTTCTGGGAAATGAAATATATGTGAACATTGTGGGTAAAATCTAAAGCCAGCATGTATGTACAGGTCAGATATACTGCAAGGTTAGAAGTTTTTTGATTGTTCCATTAAAATGAATTTTGAAGGTACCATTACAAAGACCCTATGAAGAGTCATGTTTCATTAAATTTATGTGAAATGACAGTGAACTGTCAGAAGTCATTAAAAATTAGTGAATAGCCCTGAAAAGGGTGACTACCTAAGAAGCAAACTATTTAAAATATACAAAGATCTTATTTTCATCTTATTTGAATGCTATGTGATTATACTTCTCAAAATGTACTTGCTATTGTAAAGAATTTGCTTACTGACATGGCATTGGTGAAATAGTTTATCTGATCAGTCTGTGCAATGTAGTGTATTTCTTTTGGAATTGAGAAACTTAGATCCCCAAGCTTAAGAGTGAGCAAATGGAAGTGTCTTAATACTCAGTATGAGCTAGGCATTTTCTTGTCTCCTTACATGTGCTCAAGTTTAAACCTCACTGGGTCACAGCCCTGTAGTGAAGATCAGGAAAGCTGGAGGAGAAAATCATCCAAGTTCGCAAAGTCACTCAGGTTACTCTGGCCCTGAACCTTCCTCCATTTGAATAGACGCATCGCCACCGACACAGCAAAATTGTGAATTCATTTCCCTGCTGTTCCTGATTTCCTTAGAAAGCTACATGCAGGAGAGATGGACAGAGGCTCTGTGGGTTCTGGACTTGTCATTTTTTTCCCTAGCATGAAGTGAAGAGAATAAAAAAAGATAAAGGATATTTTGAGTCATAAAACATTTTTGAAAATTACTGATTTTAGAAATTCATGTCTTTCTATAAGAGCAAATCTGTACGTAAGACTTTAAAAATGTTTTAGACTTAGCAGTGTTAAATTATTTAGCCTTATTCTTGTTTGCCTGTAGTTTAGTGGCAAGAGATATCTTTCCTTCCATCAAGTTCTATTCTAGTAAGTCCTTTTGAAAGAGGAAGCTTAAAAATATATTCTTAGTTGGAACCATCACTCCATTCTCTGCCACTGTCTCTCATTTTCTTAATAAAAGGGTCAGCTGATATGGCTGTGATATGTTACAGTAAGAAAGTTATTTTCCTAAGGTAGATGGTTCTTTTAAATTCAATCAAAGTTCAAAACCAAAAGCTAACCAGAGAGGTCCCAAATTGTATGGCAGTGAGGGCCTACAGGGAATATATGTAGGGAATACTGCCTCATCCAACAGGTACCTTCTAGGATAGGGTAAACCATTTCTGTTCCACTAAATCTTTTGGAGTAATGCTTTTTATAACTTACTTTCAGTGAGTCAGTTTTAGAGCAGTGAAGCAAGAGAGAGGGAGAGAGGAGAGAGAAAGAGAGAGAGAGAGAGAGAGAGAGAGAGAGAGAGAGAGAGAGAAGAGAGCACAAAGTGATTTTCCTGAAATTTCCTCTCCTTCCAGTGTCTTGGTGTGCAGATTTCAGCCTGGTTTCTCTTATTTCCAAAGCCTTGATGTAAAGTCGTTTGATAATTCAAAGTTGGAAAAGAGAACAGAGAATTCTACAGGCTAGGTGGAAAGATAAAAATCTTCCTACTTTGCAGCAGTCATTCCTGACTTAACCATAATTGAGAATTATAGTCATTATCTAGACATCTAAATTGACTAGAACTTCTGCCATACTCCTTTCCACTTATTGTTCTGCCTGAGATGGCATGACCATTCAGGAAAAACAATTCTATCTTAAATCACTAGTATTGCTTACAGCTCTGTCTGGGAATATGGTAGGCAAAGCTTCAGTATACACTGAGGAAAGTGTCCCAGTGACTTAATTTCTCAGTATTCTGCACATTTCATATCTGTTGCTTGCTCAGGGAGAAGGGTGTTAACTTTGTGGCTTCAGAACAGGATAGTCAAAGACCACCACTTAAATCTCCTTCACATCTAGATTGCTTGGAAATGATGTTACAGGTGCTCTTATGAGGTGATAGGAATTGTGTCCACATGTGGAGGTAAGCTTGGAGGGGAAATCTCAGGTTATGATCAGTCTCCAAAGCAAGCCACTGAGTGCCCTGGAGGACTGCTGACATTTACTCCATATTCCTTAAAAGCTCTCCAACTATCTGAGACCATCAGCAGAATGGTTGAAATACATAGAAATTACACAAAACTATCTATTTGTTAAAATATGGCTTTATAAGGTTAAGTTTAATAAGAAAAATACTATCTTCACTCTACGATGAGTCTTAGAATGTGAGGCATATTTCGTGCATAGGTTCCTCCCTGAGCAGTACTTTAAGCATTGGTTTGATTTGTTTTGTTGATAGAATGAAGACAGTGAAGTCTATTGCTTCTTAGCTTTCATATAAAATTTCAGGCCTGACAAGAAGTAAATTTAAAGACTTTAGAAGGAAGCTTAGCATGGATGTCTTCGAGGCTCCTGTGGCCACTGAATCATTTGAACCACAATAGCATTTCTTTTCTCTCTCATGATTGCATGGTACTGAAACATGGGCATTTCCATTTAGTCACTGAGAACAAAGCAACAAACGGTACCCACTATGTTATGTCCTAAGATGTTTCCTTGTGATACCTTTGTGAATGGGGTGAAGTGGCTATGAAAGGAAGCATGCTATTCCTTGATTGTGTGGCTCCTGTAACACAGAATAAGTGGTATAAACAGAATCAGGAGTGGGGTAACTCAAGGATGAACAATGTGGCAAAAGCAACACAGACAAGATGGTCATGGTGTCCATGGAGCACATTCCTATGCTGGCACAGGTGTCAAGGCAAGATGAAAGGTGCTGGTCTAACAGACTGCAATGTTAGTCTGCTGAGCAACACGTCCATGTCTCCACAGAATAGCATTTTTATTGCAGTATGACTTTCTTGGAAAATGAACAAAACTTTAAATAAATCACGATTACTTATTGCTTAGTATTTGAGATAATAAATTCTTTAGTTTTTATCAGTACCTCATGGCCTTCAAATGTGCATTCTTCAAATAGTTTCAATTACATATATATTCTTTCTCCTGAACAATAAATTATTCTTTAAAAAATGAAAAAAGAAAAGGTACATAATTTCATAGCAAAGGAAAACATATATTTTAAACATTTTATCTTAAACTTATATGAAAACAATTCTCTATGTTAGATGCTTAAATATAAATAATAAAGGACATTATGTTATTTACAATGTTATACAGTAAGTTAAGAGAGTATAAACTAACATTAACTCATAAAGACAATAGATGATTTGAGAAAACATCCAAGTACTATACAATATGTATTTACAAAAGAATATATAATAGAACTTGTGATGTGTGGCCATTTCCTTTTGTCTGCATTTCTCCATATTACTTCATGGACCTTTGTGGATATAATCTCTGTGGCTGGTGGAATGTAGCCAGGACTAAAAGGTAAGAAGACCAGATCTTCCTTCTCCATCAAAATGAGACATGTACCTTAACTTCAGTCCAAAGAGAGGAATAGATATGGAGCAAGTTACCCTGGATAGACTCCACCTATCTAGACAGTCACACTGAAACAAGAAAGAGATGGCAAGTTTCTGCTTGAAATACATTCTCTCCTACAGAGGACCCTTCTGTAGAAAGCAGAAGGCTGTCCACCAGGCACTCTTGGGGGTAGGTGGAGGAAAGTTGGGAAAAGTAGGACAGAAAATGAACCTTGAGTGAGTAAAAAAGGAGTTTGGTGTCAACTACATCACACGAGATAACTCTTGGTGGTTATGATTTTCAGACCCAGGAAACAAAGTTGATGTCAATTTCGGAGCAATTTCTCTTAAATCCCAAGACATCTCACATGCTAGGAGCACAGGTGTGCATTCCTTTGCATTGCCACAGTTCTGCCGGCATTCATAAATGGGATGATTGAGCATGATGTGGCAATGAAGTATTGCAGAGATGTCCTGGCGACCATAAATCTGGAGGCTGCAACAGCAGCTCTGAGCAGTCAGGTGGTCTTTCTTATAAAGGGAAGCTCTTGTTCTTTGGGAGAAAAGGCTGTCACAAGTAATATGACCTCTGTGGATCACCAGAATCAGCCCAGGAAAGAGAACTGACATGTATTTGCAACATTCAGATTTACAGAACTTCCCATACTCAACACAATGCTGCTTGTTGTTTTATCAGCAGTCTATTTTTCAGAAGGGGCTGTCTTAATACCCCTGTGAACAACACATTTGGAACAGAATTTTTAGAGCAGAGGTTTTTTTATTGAAAGACTGCAGGATGAATCAAGGCCTTCAAAGGCAATATTAAAATAATTTAAAGGACCTCTTCAAGCTTACTGTCCTTTTCTCTATGTTAGGAGCTGACTAATGTCTGCAGACCTGGGGCATCAGTGCAGCTTTCCACTTGACAGAGGTTCCTCAGTGTAGGTTAAAAAGCAAAGGAGGACAATGATGAGAAAGGCAGAGGAGCACAGAGGAAGTGGCCCGTGAACGTTGGCAGAAGATGTGAGTTATCATATAGTGAGAGTAACTTCAAGGACCTGCAGACAGCTTCTCTGGAGATCTTAGGAAAGTAAAGGCATGTAACAACATCGACTCATGCTCAGCCTGAAATTTCTTCTAAGACCTACTTGCATGTCATATTCCCCCTTGAATTTGTAACACAAAGATTTGGTAAAGAACTGGATGGAACAAGAAACAATAATTGTCACTGACTTTGTGAGCCCCCTGTTAACCTGTTTTCTACTTTGCCCCATGAGTCCTAGGTGCCTACTTGGAACTTCAGTAAGTTCCAGCCCTGACTGACAGATATCAAGCAGGGCATACAATGGGGTCTGCATTTTGTCCTTCACTTTTTTCATTGTCCTTCACTTTCCTTCATTAGCAGTTATTCAAATGTTAATACCTGTTAACCTTCATTGGATTCACAATCACAAGAGAACAAACTTTAAACCAATCCGAGTCCTGCTTTTGTGGTAGTATGGGGAAAATTAAGAGAGAGGAAATGGGAGATACAGGCTATCACTAGAGAGATCAGTCCACAGGTGAGGGGTCACTTCTGCAAGTAAAGGTGCAAGCCTCCCAACAGTACTGAAGTTTCTTAGTGATGCCTCACTGTGGAAAGTTCCTGCTAATCACAAATCACATGCACATTGGCCATTCCTGGCAAAAAATATTCATGCATAGTTATGACATAAGACAATGTTGAAACACAAGAGAAACATAAAGGGAAGAAAAGAGTGGTCAACCAAAGTTTAAGATGTCAATTGGGTCACACAGCTGTTCTTCCCCCTGACCCCCATGATTTCTACATGTTAACCCTTTCTAAACACTCTACCATTGGAACATTTTCCTGTAATGACAAGCCACTGCTATGTACCACAGGTACGTCATAGTCTAGAAGTAGTTTGGACATTTGGCCGAGTGTGCTCTTGGGGAAGAGGATTTTATACCATGATGTGCCTGTTCTGGAGCCGAGAAGACACAACCAGCCAGTAGGTCCTAAGTCGGTGAAAAATACAAGTCAGAAACTATTGCACCTTTATCAGCTGTGGTTGTTTGGTCAACAGATGAGCTGCTGGATCACTGCCCTCCCCAAAGAAAAAGTGAAATTGAGTCCTTTCTAAGCTGTTAGATTTATAGCAAGCCAAAACTCATTTTCTAAGCTATACTTAAAACTGTTGTTCTTTGTGAAGAGCAACAATAACAGCAAAAAGTTAAAAGAAAGTCAATGGTAGCTCCTTTTAGCAAGAGCAAGCTGTCTTCTGATTAATACTATAGTTTTTTTTTTTTTAAATCACAGTACTACTTTCTTCCTAATATTTAACATTACTTAATGCAGTTTCCTGCTATATTTAATAGTAGCATGCTGTTGGGTCTACTATTACCTCAGAGCCCAATGAAGCAAACCTTTGGCTGACGGACTAGAGAGAACTCATTTCATACCCCAAAGCAAAGAAGACATCATATAAAAGAGAAGAGCATTGGGATGGATGTGTCATTTCAAGACAGTACTGGTTGGTGCTAGTAGAAGCACACAGAGGGACAGCTATAAGTCTTGCAAATCATACATCCAGTCAACATCATAATGCAATGCACAAGAAGTAGCAAAAACTGAATATATGGGAGGTTTTGCTGAAATACTGTGGAAAAGCAATCACTGTAACTGTATAAAACTTGCTCTCGACATAACATAACATAAAGGCACCATTGATATCTTTCTTGTTTTGAAATACTGTAAAAAATTGCTACATATGGCACATAACACATTTTTACATACATATATTTAATTTATAAAAGTTTTTTTCCTGTTTTCTATTTGCAGAACTGCTAAAATAAAATAAATTGTTTAATTTAAGGTGGAATACTTTATTATATAAAATAAAGTTTTACAGGTGAATCTATGTGTTTATTCAGATTTTATACAGCGATAGGGTCTTGGTTAGCAATTACACTAGACAGCCTGGCCTGTAATTCTTCCTGTGTGGAGAAGCGGCCCGCTGAGTTAGTCCTACTGTCAGCCAGGCGGAAGGCAGGGGTCACCTCCAGACTGGCTGCCAGGGGGTTCTGTATTCCCAGGAATGGTGTTTCTTCACCTACTCTTTCGTCTTCTGTTTCACTCTCTGAGTTACTGCTCACAGAGCTTGGGTTGCTGTCCATTTCCAACCTGTTGGCAATGTGGCCATTAGGCTTGGTTCTTTTGGCCCGCCGGCTGTTGGCGAGTTTCTTAACAGGCTCCTGAGCTGGCTCATACTCCTGGGTAGTTTCATATTCCTCATCCTCTACTATCCTCAAAGGGCTAGGGGGGAGGCTGGCACTCTCATGTGCAGGATTGTGATGGAAGGAGTTCAGTTGCTGAGGGTGGTGGTCATATTTCTTTTCCCGTAGCCTTGGTGGTGTCACAAGAAGCAGTGGTCTCTCTTCTTCCACGAAAGGGCTGACTGCCACGGAGGGCAGAGACACTGTCATGCTGGACACAGGTGGAGACATTTCCGAAGGGGGCGATTTGGGGGAGCTTGGCGTGTGGAAATCTACAGGTGACATACGGGCCGGGGTGGTCATGGCTGATACATACCTGTGTGAACACAGAATACCCTGTGTGAGTATGGTGGAATAAGAGGCATGTGGTAGGGAAGGGAAGGGAACAGAGTCAGAGAACAACAGTCAATGTAGACTTTTTAAGCTTTATTCCCTTGGAACCTAGCATTATAGAGCCAAGAGTTTCCTTACAGGAGTCATGCAACCATCAGCTAAATCATCTATCTCATTAAATCTTTGGGGAGTTTTAATTTCAACATGAGTTTAGGTAAAACTATGTGATCCAAGAAAACGGCTCCCAAGAACCTCTCAGCTTATAAAGACCAAGGCTCAGGGACTTAGAAGGGAAAGAAGTATTCTTAAATACTATACCTTCCTAAAGGCCAAGGGGTCTTAGAGAATGAAGCCCAAATGGGGAATGGAAGAAGATCTAAGATGAGTTGCTGATAGCTGGATCTGCATGCATTTGGATCTGTGTGCCTTGTTTCTCCTTAGCTCAGCTATAAGGTTATGTCTTATGAAAAAAAAAGAGCATAGTGACTTAAGATTTATTCCTGATAACAGTGTAATACATTTGTGTGATTTTCATTGTTTTCATGAAATGCTACTGGTTAACAATCAACTTGCAACTGTCCATTTCAGAGTGTAATACATTCAAAGGTCAGCCTGAGAAGAACCTTAATTTGGCGTCATGTTACCACAGTGGAGAGCCATTCCAGTCTCCTGTGTATCTCTCTTCCAAATCCCACCACTGCGTCAGTCTTGGTTTCCTCACAAGATCCATTGCAAGGCGCAGCAAGCTTTTATGTATACACAAAGAATGGTTATACCATGTTACCTTAAGCCATGCCATACTTGGCAATGCTCAGAGACTGCCACCTTCACCAGCAGTACATTGTGTGCCTGCTTTCTGGTACCATGTTGTCTTCTTCCATCTTTTGGAGCTGAGGATGAGTCACATTTCTCAGCTTTTGATAAAAATGTTTCCAATGAATAGCACTAAGTGACTCTTCTTTACACTGACATTCACAAAGACTAATTTGATGTGATCTGTGATGACACAGGATATTGCTCTCTGAACTCTAACAGGAAGAGGAAGCCTATTAACTTTCCTGCTTGTTCATGATTCATAGCCACATGGAGGTGAGATCCAGCTGTGTTTAAAATTGGAAAGTGTCTCAGAAATTGAAATATTTGGGGCTCAGGTCTAAAGACATTTTGTTTGGGGGGTACTTAAATTAGTCCCTCTGAGAAATGCTAATCCAAATTCAGCCAACACATACAAATAATTCATTGCTTCTCCCATGAACTTTCAGTTTGAAACTATTTTTTAGTTCTAGTAATATGCCAGGAAGTCTACTCCAGTAGTGACAACCATCAAAGATGGACTGTCGTCATGAAGACAGATTTCATCTGACCTCCTTGCATGCTTCAAGAGGATTCAGCTGGAATGGACAGATTTCAGCACACAAAATATAATTACAGGATACTGACTAATGGTCTGAGTCAGTTTTAGATCCTATTCTTCCATAGATATATTGTAGGGAGATTACTAATTTCATAAATTCTGTCATGTTCTGTAATCATTTGAGGGTACAAGTCATTTACTTAACCATTACTTGTAAAATTTCATAAAATGGACATTACATGGTGGAACACAAGCAGGTATTCCCCCAGTGACTCTCAGCAGTGATATAGCCTTTGACTTGACTTAATTAAAGCTATAGGTAGGAGATCTAGCACATGAAAATATGAGGTCACATCAGCCATTGAGGTAGTTTGGAAAGTTGGGAAACTGAGATTAGAGGACGGTCCTGAAGAAAGTGAGATGCTGAGTGAGTCTGACTCTGTGGTCTAGTCTTAGAATTCCATTCAGTTTAGAATTCCACTCACTACAGCACATTGCTTCACCTCTGTAGGATTCTGTTGCCTGTCCACCCCTGGGATGATGGAAGAAGCTCAATAGAGAAGTATTCAGTCAAACCAGAGGATGACTCCATCGGCCAGGAATACCAAGGAACTGTTGGCCCTTATTCTAAATGGATAGAATTCCTTAGGTGAGATGCTCACGGGGTTCTCTTACTGAGGTGAGGTTCTCCTCGCAGTAGCTTTGCCCCTTCGGTTTTACCTTTCACTATGAGGAGAGTCTCGGTAGGAGTCAGGGGTTTCTCTGGCATGCCTGAGGAAGCTGTTACATTCGCGAGGACCTCCCAGGCCATGAAGACGTCCTCGTGGGCCCCCACTTGGGCTGCTGTGCCTACTGTTTTCTACTGATGACATCACGATTACAGAGTGGCTTTCTGAAATGATGCTTTCTGTACGCCCATTACTCCAGCTATGGGGGGAAATGTGAGACGTAGTGTGAGATAGACTTGCTTAATTCTATGCAAAATAGCAATGAACAAAAATGACTCTAGCAAATATTTCATATTATTGTTGTATCAGTAGCCCAGAATTGTTCCTTTCTATAGATTTGTAATACAGAGTGAATCATGATGAAGATTGGTTTGTGAGCACACAGTTCGTGTACTTGTTCATTTACTCCATATTTATCAAATGCCATCATATATTAAGTATTATTGCAGTTTTGCTGCTCTTGAGTGGCTTTGGTTAAATAAAGGCATTGCTATAGGCACTATATTTGGAAGTCTGGTGTTACTGTGGGTAGAATATAGTCAGCATGTGATCACCAGGGCACCTGAGAACTGAAGACTCAGATATTTTAGCTTCCCCAGTTCTCAGGTGTCATTTCCCAGGGCAGTCCAAATTTAGAAATCAACCTCAAAGTATTACACAGAATCCAGACAGATTTTCCCAGTGTAGGAATTCAGTTGGTAGCATAGTATGAGTCAAGGCATTTTTCTAGACTAGGAAACAACAAGCCTGTGGGGGAGGTATTATTCAACACTTTTTATTGTTTTTAATGCAAAAGCTAGGCTTAGACTTCTTTTAAAAAAAAACATTTTTTTTTTATTTTATTTATTTGTGTGTGAATGTACTGTCTGCATGTAGGTCTGTGCACCGATGTCGTGCAATGCCACGAGGTCAGAAGAGGGTCTCAGATTCCCCTGGAACTGGAGTTCTCCTGGAATTGGAGTTAACAGACGGTTCTTAGCCGCCATGTGGGTGCTGGGGATCTAACCCGGGTCCTCTGTAAGAGCAGTCGGCACTCTTAGAACCAGTTGATATCCAAAATCTGTTGATGTTCAAAGGTGTTCCACCTTCTAAGAGTGTCCTTTTCTTTTCTTTAGAAACTGGCAGCAAAGACTAACACGCAAAAACTTTACGATTAAGGAAATGATATGTATGGGATTTTGTTCCCTCTTACCTGTGACTAGGAGTCTGGGTGACAGTTGTAGAGTGATGCGCTGTTGAAGTGTAACGACTAGTGGAAAAAGATGTCTCTGCTTCTCTCTCAACAATATGCTCACTGGAGATGACGTTTTTAGAGACATATTGCTGGATAAACAAAGAGACACAACTTTAAGGTTTGTGCAAATAAAAACACTGATTTACTAATCTAGGTAGAAATCTGTTCTCAAATATGTTCACAGCAGATTCCCTCTCTTCAATGGCCCATCATAAAATTCTCACTTGCCCATTCTGACTTTCAGGTCAGATGAATGGAGTCAAGGAAATGCTTCCTGAATAGTTGGACAAGATAGGTTCTAAAATTACTTATTTTATTTTAAATATTTCTTCTTTCCAACTGGTAATAAGAATTTGACATAAATTCTGTGAAATATTCATTTTTGTCAGGATTATTTCAGTTAAAAAAAACTGGTAACTTAGTGAAACAAAATGTACAGATAGTTTGTCTTGTTTCAAAATTCAAATCACTAGAAGGATTTAAAAATTTCTGTTTTGGATCTTTCTTTTTGAATTTCGTAGCGTCTATATTGCCTTACTGGTTTATTAAGTATTTTAACTTGTAAGTATCAAGTCAAATTGGCTATTAAAAAATTGAAGGGCTTACAATAATTGATAAGGCCTCAACAAAATGTGTCCTATACCTACAGCATTATATTTACTTGAATTCTATTCTATTTTATTTTCATCATCAAAATAGTTATTACTCCCTATCAGTGAGAAGCTGTACTTAAAAGCTGTTTTGAAGTTCTTTTAAATGCTGTTTATATTTCTAACAAATTGAGTTAAGTCAGAGAAAAGGAATAAAAAAGAATATTTGATAACTATGGTACTTTATAGTCTGTTGAGCTGTGGTGTCTAAAGAATCTGATCTTCATAGAAGCCTAAAATATGCAAGTTGAGTTACTTCTCACAGGCTAGCTCTTTCAGTTTACAGGAACACTCTTCTATCTACATCTTCCTAGGAACAATAGCTACTTTGATTAAGATGCAGTGAGCTGCTTCTTTTGAGTGCTCACTCTTTTATTTGTTCTTGGAGGCAACTTGAACCCAGTGAATCTAATAAAATAATATTTAATAATTATTTAACACTCTAAGGGCATAGGCTTTATGTAGATTGTTTTATTTAATGAAGTGGGTCTTATTTTTAGGCCTGTTGTCATAATGATGAATTTAGGTTTAAAAAGGGTCACCTATTGTTTTATCATTTATGTTGATTATAATTCATATAGTCACGGTACTTAGTGTTCTGAAAGTTTGTGTTATGAATCTTGGTGATAAGTAACCAACAACCCTAGACTTGAGTCTGTGATTCTTCTTCTCCACTCAAACTGCACCTTCTCTTATAGGATAGATGTGGTAATACAATACAATGTTAAACCTACATCTACTTTTTTAAAAATTTTATTTATTTTCGTATGTGCATGAATGTACTGTCTGCATGCAGGCCTGTGCACCTGTGTCATGCAATGCCGTGGAGGCCAGAAGAGGGCATCGGACTCCCCTGGAACTGGAGTCAAAGACAGTTCTCAGCCGCCATGTGGGTGCCAGGGACCAAACCTGGATCCTCTGCAAGAGCAGTTGGTGCTCCCAATTGCTAGACCATCTCTCCAGCCCCTACATCTACTTTTAAAACTATATATTAGAGAGGAAGAATGAGGATAAGCTCAAACACAAACAATAACACTTGAAAAGCCAAGAGGTCTGGGAACAGCTCTGGGCTTTATCTATTGAGGAAGAGATGTTTGAAAGACGATATATAAACAGTCCTATCACAGAATAGTCTATGATATAGTCAAAGTTAGAGGTCAAGTGCTTGGTAAAGTACAAAAACAGTATTTGAGTGATTAAGGACACATTTTGTCTGGAGGGCCTGACAGCACATAGAAGGGGCCAGGGAAGAAGTGAGCATTTTCTTCTCCTGTTTTGCTCCTGAAATCCAGTTTAATAACTTCCCTACCTGTCCATGCTCTAATTTCTTCTTTTGTATATCAAAGCCATCAAATCATGTGCACCATGAACAGCCCTTAATGAAAATACCTCAAAGCCCTTTGCTTGGTTTGTTATGAATGAGCTGTATACCAGAGTAACCTTCATGTATAAATTATTAAAAAAAAATAAAAAATCCCTCCTGACTCTGATTTTATTAATTTTATTATTTTCATTTGTTTAGTTTTTCTTTCTGGTTATGGCTTCTTTTAGAACAAACCCAAAAGTATTATCCCAATGCCCTGCAAACACTGCATAAGAGAAAAAAAAATTGCTGGTTTTACAATAGCCAATTTTACTTCACTTCACAGGAGCTTACAATACATTCTTTTGGTGGAACCTTGAAGCCAAGGTTGTTAATGGCAGAATTTACAAGCCCAAGAGCTTTAGAAAATAAATAACAAGATGCCTGGACAACAAAGAGATGCCTGATTTCTCTGTTGGTCCAAGTCAACATACATTCACCAGCTGCACATTCTCCGGTGGTGGGTTAGGGTGGTGAGGCCCGTTGGCTATGTTCGCCATGTTGTTCCTCTCTGATCGAAGGCTCTGCCGAAGACGATCATGAAGCTTTTTCCGTTGCTTTCTGTATATGAAAAAGGGAGTGTTTGTTTGTTTATATTGCTTGCATTTTTTAGTACACTCAAATCTCTATTTAACTAACACTAATGAGTAACTTGGGGTGGTGAATTGGTGGTGAGGATGAGGGGAGTAGGTGTTATCCTGTCTAAGAACAAGTATTATCACAAATCTTTAGAAAGCAGATTTTAATAGCTGCATAGGATTCTTATAGAAATCTAGCTATTGTACTAAGGGAGAATTAAAAAAAAATAAGAAAACAAATCTTTTGCTATTTGGCTAAAATCCCAACTTTCATAGTTACATTTTTGTTTAAGTCCCATAGATGGCCATTTGTTTTACATACTTTGTGATGTGAAATGGATAAGATTTATTCCAAGTATATTAAAAGACTCAAAATGGTGAAAAATCTGAAGGAAAAGCCTACCACCTGACACAGTCATACCACTCCTGGGTATATACCTACAAGACTTATCCTACTGCAAAGATACATGCACATCTATGTTTACTGCAGCTCTCTTCACAATATTGAAGAACTGGAAACAGCCCAAATGCCCCTCAACTGACGTGAATAACAAAAATGTGGTACATCTACACAATGGAGTTCTATGCAGCAGTAAAGAAAGATGACATCATGAATTTTACAGGTAAATGGATGGAACTTGAAGCCATTATGCTAAGTGAAGTAACACAGTCCCAGAAAAGCAAACGGTGAATGGTTTCCCTCATTCGTGGACACTAGTACCAAATCCCCCAATTGAAAGGCAAGCTGAGCAATATTATTGTTATGTTTCTATCTGAAAGCAACTGTGATGTTATAATGTGAATCTCTTAATAAGCCCTAGAATTAACTCCCATGGATTTCTTAAGAATGTGAACTTCATTTTGTATCTGTATATCCTGCACATGCATATGAGTGGGGATATAGGCATATTTTTCCATTACATACTGCCACAAGTATAATATGACCCTATACTTGTAATGCCATCATATAAGTAGGTGGCAAATATTAAGATTTGAATCTAATTATACATAGGAGGTGAAATCCCCGAGAGATTGTCTCAATCCTGGCAACATGCCAAACCATGGCTCTTGTAAAAACAATCCATGCCTTTTATTTTGTGGTACAAAAGCAGAAAATTTTTGTTGACTAGCACAACATTCAGATAGACCATGACATTTCTGTGACTAGTTTTGATAAGAAGATACTATGTCATGAGGAAAAAAAAAACATACAAAACTCTGTCGCTTGAGCATTATTACCAGACTAAAAGTGGAAGTCAAATTTAACCCACCCCTCCAAACTTTTATCCATTTACAGGGCCTTGGTGGCTTAGAAATGTTCACTTTGCATAAATAGGCAAAGCTTTCCAATGAGTGTGACTGGGAATGGTCCACAAGATCCATTAGTCAAAGGAAAAAAAAAAATGGGGGAAAGTCCCTGTGTTCTTTTTCTCTAAAAGCTTAGGGCGTGGAGCCTGGTGCTGAGATCCCTGTCTGCCCAAGATGTCTCAAGGGAGTAGGAAGTGCCCAGGAGGAAAGTTTACTTGGTTTTGCAGTAGGCCACCACACACATGATGCCGACCACCAGCAGCGCGATACAGATGCCAGTTATTGTCAGCACTCTCTTCTGATATAGCTCCTCCGCTTCTGGAAAGGGGTGAGAGAGGATGTCACCAAGGTCATTTATAATCACCAGGACTTACCACAACTGAACAAATGGCATGCTGCATGACATGGTCTATGTTCACAAGACAATAAGTACTTGACAGCTCTTTACATTTATATGTATGTTTAATGAACAACATGCTATGTGCTATACTTTAAGTAAAAATAATAAGCCAGTTGGCCATTGAAAGTAAAGGTCTTATGTTTTACAATTACTCTAATTATGAGCTATAGATATATAGGATATTAAATGGGAAAAATCAAACATTTATACCAAAACAATGATTTTGTTAATACTAAACAGATTTTATTCTTTTTTGTTGAATATCTTACCAAAAAAAATCTCTTGCAAAGACAACAGGAATCAATATGGATCAAAGGAGCTGGAGTCAGCAACACTGAGACCCGCCATGCCTCTTCCCTCCATCTGCCTCCCTCTACCCCATGCCTCTTACCATTTCCCCACTCTGTTACATCATTAATTAACATCCAGTGGTCTTTACAGAGACATTTCTAACTTTAATAAAATTAAATTCAAAGATATTCTTAAACATGAACTTGGCTTGTAGTTTGTAATGAAGGCAAGAGCCCCCTGGTTTGAGAGTAAAACACTGAATGTAAGAGAATCATTGCACCAGTTCTGACAAAACCCAGTATGATGGGCAGGACATTCCTGGGCCAAGGGGAAGATTTGTTCTCTAGTGGAAAAATGTTATTACTTCATTAGTTTAACTTAGAGAAGGTATTTGTATTAAGAGGTCTGTTACTAACACAAATGATATAGAATTTGGAATAGATTGCACATTCCCATATCAGTCAACTTGGATATTCCACTGAGGAAGGCAGCGGGGGGGGTGGTGGTTGCTCAGAACTCTGAACTAAAGTACTACTGTACTCCAAATGTAGTAAGTCTGTAATTTATGAAATTTTTTCTCCTTGTAAATTAATTTCTTCGGAGGATGGTAAGTCAGGTTGTTAACAAGATTTGTAGGCTTAATTGGGAGGTTGATCTCTTAGGAGCTGTGCTTCCAATAATCTAATTACATTTATTGGAAGAGATTCACAAATTTGCTCAGAAAGAGAACTCACCTGGCACATGGCGACCATTGTAAATGGTTTATTTGCTGTTATAATAATTAATAACCTGATCAAGACCTGGAGACTTTGCACAAATGGAGCTGCCTTATCTGAACATCAAGAGACCCACGAAGACTACAAAGTGTTTCCATCATATGTTTCCAATATCAACAGCTATACCTTTCTCTTTATTGAGAAAGGGTTAGTCATAGGAAGTTTTCTTGAAATGAAAAAGCGAACTTTAATTTTGAGTGTGTGGTGGACCTTATCACAAAACAAAACATTTCCTACAAGCCAAGTCCATAATAATCAAATTTCAGTTAACAGGTCAAGAACATTGTCAAATCAAATTAATAGAGCACTGATTATTGAGAGGAGAAGAATAGGAGTCAGTGGGTAAAAGACTAGAACGCTGAAGAAATTATACAAAAACAAACCAAAAGGGTTTAAGGTAAAAAGGAAAAACAAACCAAGGGGACGGACAGACTGACAGAATGACAGAGAGAACAAGGAAGTCAAGTACAAGGGAAAAACAAGGTTAAAAGTTAGGGAGCCATCTGGAGTCCCTGGCACAGCATGCCTGATACTAAGGGAAGAAAAATAAAGAAAAGAAAACCAGGAGGAGGAGATGCTTGAAGGAAAGAAAGGGTGCAAAGTGGGAAGGGCTGCTCCATACAGCATAACGTCTAACCCAGGCTAGCCGTGATGTGGAAGTCACGATTAGAAAGCAAAGCGGTTGGTGCAGTGCGGTGCCATAATATGCTGGAGACAGAGTTGATGTTATAGGTGTGTGTGTGTGCGTGCGTGTGTGTGTATGTGTGTGTGTGTGTGTGTGTGCTACAAAAGTCTAATGAGGTCATGGATAGTAGTGCATATATGACACTTTGTTATGGTTGATGCCTCGCCCCAACTCTGCAGAGTACCAGGAAAAGGAGTTCAGTTTTATGAGGGATTATCTGCCAGCTGATACCCCTGCTGCTTTCCTTGCTGACCTTGGCATTCTCTATGCTTTTTACTGAACATTCAAGAAGCAGGGCTCGCACTCACTGTTCCTTCTCTAGGGGGCTCCTTCACATGGCATGTGTTGGGTAAGACAAACAGCACTGTCACTGCTGCCCAGATGCAGCTCCTGCTTTCTGCTTTGATTTTCTGCACTTTTTCCTTTTAAACTGGTGAACCTGGGCTGAGGTGCATTTCCAAGGCAGTGTGCTCATCTAAGGCACATAAGGTAGTGTGCTCGTCTAGTGCACAAGCGGTAGTGTGTCTAGTGCACATGAGGCAGGGTGTTCATCTAGTACATATGAGGGCCTGAGTTCAATTTACAAGCTCCACAAGGGGAAGTAGGAAGTAAAGTCCTCAGTTGTACTTTTTCACTGTCATCCTAATAACTCACCTTTAGAAAAAGCTAGGAAACTGCTCCCATGAACATCAAAAAATGGAAACATATACAGATTGAAGGGGAGATCACTCAGTGATCCTGCTAATTGCTGATTAGGTAAGATCAGGCTGAGGTGATTTGCAAACCCATGGTGGCAGTGACTAGCTTATTGTTTCTACTGCTTGTCAGTAAAACATGTATTTCATGGGAATAAAGAGAGAGCTCAACAAAGGGCAAAGAATAAAAGCACTAAAAGAAACCAATTCAAGGCAGAGAATCAAGATGTGGGATTAAAATTCTGTATTCACATCAATACTGACTATAAGATTCTCACCTAAATTCCTCAATTTTTAATGCTTTTGCTATATCAGGTTATCCCCTAGCATGAATATTTGAAAGGAAAAATCCCTGACAATAGCAGGTTCCTTTAGCCCTTTGCTCTCCTCATTATTTTATTTTATCTGATCTTTTTCCTGTGTGACAGTGCCTACAGGGCAAGAGCAAAGAAGAGATGGGACTGAAAATCTAAAACTAGTCCAAAGGGTAGCTCCATCTCCATGGGTGGAAATACTCTGAGTCCTTTTGGTTTGGCTAGATGCACTCTGGTGAGTCTGAACAAACATATCTTCCATTCTTATGTGCCCAGGACAAGGGGCAGAGTCCTCTCTCAGTCTTAAGTGACCCCCTAAAGTTGGTTATTCTTTCAGAATACAATGACTCGCTTTACACACTGTGGGGGCTTTGAGATGGGTGGAGACAAGCAAACTACCATTACTAGCCCTAACAGAGTCTTTCTGAGACCAGCTAACTACCCTTACTAGCCCTAACAGAGTCTTTCTGAGGGAGTTTTACAGCATAACTATTTTTAATATTTTGGGTTTTCTGAGATAGGGTCCCCCTGTATCCTCAGTTGGCCTGGAACTTGGTATATAGATCAGGCTGGGCTTGATCTCAGAGTTCCACCTGCTGCTGCCTTCTGAGTGCCGGGATTAAAGGTGTGCACCACCAGGCCTAGCGAAGCACAACTATTCGATCCCATTGTTCAGATATACAAATATTAATTTCTATAGTTGGACCTTAAAGCTATAAAGTGGGAAAATCTTGCCAGAGATAAGGGTAGTTATGAGGCTGGAGTTCTTTTGATCCTTGTAGGAGAGACCAGTACTGTGAGCTTTTATCAGGAGAGAAGAAACCCCAACAGTGATTATCTATGACCACTTTGTGTTTCCCAATTTCGAGAGTTTTATTGATGCAAAAAAGCCCATTCGCATAACTTTGGGCTTTTATCATATTAAATTAATAGTTTTAATCTGGATGTTTTGTGGGGAAAGGAATAGGAAACTGGGGTTTTTCTTCCTGTATCTGCAAGAGATTGCTTCTGCCTCATGTTCCATCAGTGATGCTTTGGAGTAGATAGTAGTATGATCAGCCAAAAAGAGGCAGATCACTGGTTGAAGTACCCTTGCTTCATGTTGTTGAGCCAGATGCAAGGAGATCAGATAGTGTGCTAACCAGGACAGGCCACTGTTGACCCAGGACCATGCTCCAGGGCTGCAGAGCCTTCATAAAGAAACTGGCCTTACATCGTGGAGACCAGGGGTGCTATTACAGCTTCCTGCTTCTTCCAACACTGGCCTCTTTGCCCAGTTATTTAGGATGGGGGAGCCTTTATAGATATGCTCACATTTCATCTGCATATAGGAGATTTTTTTTTTTTTTACATTTACAGCGTGAAATTTTCTATTCAATTATTTTATGGGTAATTCTAATGACTCAAACTTAATTCCATCAGCACTGGAATTTCCACATTCTGCTTTCTATTTCACTACTTATAAGATAATGAAGTTGACTAGAGTCATATTTGAGTATATCCAGGAAATCTGAGTAATCACAGTTTGTTCATATAATACTATTATAAGGTAAGAGATTTCTATAACACTCTGTTAACAGATGACATTCATGTTGTGTGTTGAACTCACATCAGGCTAAGATCTGGTGTGCCTTTTATATGAATATCCTTAAAACTTTTTTTCTCAGATCTCTGCTTTGATTTCTCCTGAAGTCTATGCACCATTCCAACTCACCACAACTTTTAAACAATAGCATAAGTTAGGTCCAATCAATGGCTCGCCAAGTGTTGGATCTATGTGAATTTGCAGCAGAGGGAAGTTTTAATCTCTACGTGAAGGTAGTTTAGGAATTTAAGAACTGCTGCACTCTATAACATTTCCATAAACTAATAGTAGATTGAAAGCAGAGAAATCAATGTTATAGCTGTATGATCCCTTCTAAAGAAAAAGGAAATTAGTTAAGAACTGAAAAGTAAGAGTAGGGAGGGAAAAGGAGTTCAGCTCAGAGGTCTACATTCTGCAGGCTAAAAGGAATGATGATTGGTCCATACCCATAAATTCAATCCCAAGATGCTCTGCCAATGCAGAAAGTTGACAAAAAAAGAAAGGGAAAAGGTTTCAGAAAAGAGCAATAACTGCACTCCAAAACACATTACACATGACTATTACAGCTCTCTGTGCGTGCACACTGAACAGGACAAATGGTGGATGGTTAAGGAAGCAGTGCTCAGATATGCATATCCTGAACCCCTAAGCGAGGTGCGAAGGCACCGCATGCTCTTTATTAACCCTTGAAACCATTACTGAGGGAGGTTATAGATCTGATCTAGTCTCTACTCAATGAGAATAGAAATGTAATAGGAAAAGCCATTTGAAATTACTTGATTTGTTTGTAAACAAAATTGTAAGGGGTTTTGTTTTTAAACTAATGACACTCAGTGGCAAAGACAGGAGTAAAAGCCCACAGGACAGTAAGATGGTCTGTAATTTTTATTACATTGGACTTATTTTTCCTTGCTTGTGCATTAGTCATCATACTTTAGTACTGCCTTTTAAAAATTATATTTCCTTTTCTTAGCTTTTCACATTTTCTAGCATGACATGGTTGATTCATTAACAGAAGCAGAAAAAAAACAAACTTCTATCCAAAAATCTGAGAAAGAGAACTTGGGTTACTGGTGATTGTTTCCAGTTTTTCGTGTAATTTCTGTATAATCTTGGGAAAGTCTTCATCTCACTTTTTCAAGTTGAAAAAAATAAAATTTTAAGTGTGTATGTGGAGATACGATTTCTGTGGTCTTCAGTTTAATTTTAATATATTGTTCTTTCAAACTAACAGATCTAATTAGATAACCTCTCCATAGTGCTGAGCTCTAGTGTGTATCGGTACCAAGAGAACCTGAAAGCCACACTGGGAAGAAGACTGAAGAGTATGAGCCCATGGCCAACACAGGCAGCTCTGTGCAAGGCTTGCACAGGCACAGATGAAAAATGGAGGGCAGGAGGGCAAAGAAAAAAATCCTCCAGGAAGGCCACTTTTCTTTCTTGCAACAGAAATTAACAGTTGAGTTTCATGTGGAAGCCTTCAGGACTTCTCTCTTAATGTGTACATGGTAGTGAAGAGGAAGGTGAGAGGGAGACAGAAACAAAACAGGACCTTCTTTTAACTGATTTGGGAGATACCATGGTAAATGGATAAAACAGTGAGCTAGCTCTCAAGCTAGCAATATGTGGTGGAAGGCTGTTAAAAACATCTGTTGGGGGGCATGGAGAAAGTACCTCTGACAGAGCTGAGAAGAGTGGAAGGTGAAGTTCAAGAGTAATCTTGGTTCAGGACCTGCCTCTAACATTTCCCTGGTCAGTAACTTTGGACAGGTTTGTTTCTCACTGACCAAATGCCCAAGATACATGCTGATAAATGTGTGGAGGGTGAAATACCAGCCAACATCCGAGGGCTTAGCATACTGGGAAACAGGTAAGTGTGGGGAGGTATCCTGGGCCACCCAGTGCATTCTGAAAGATCCTGGGATCTATCAAAAAAATAGTCTTTAAAATCTCATAGCCCCTTCGGGAAAAGAGGCTGCCCAAATACACATTAATAGTAAGAGGCACGATATGTAATAATTTACTCTGATTTGGGTCCAGTGTATTTGGACAAATATTCTGAATATTTTATAAATTAAAATCCAAAAGCTTTAAGGTTAATTCAGTGGCACACATGTCCATAGGAAAAAAAATTCACATGCTGTTAATCCTAGCACTTGGGAGGCAGAAGCAGGCGGATCTTTGTGAGTTCAAGGCCAGCCTGGTCTACAGAGTAAGTTCCAGGACAGCTGGGGCTACAGGGAGACCCTGTCTCGAAAAGACCAAAAAAAAAAATTCATTCAAATACAAATGAATTTTTCTTGCCTCTATGTAGCATTCAGTTTGTCAGACTGACATATTTTTCTCATTTGTTTTTTCATATAAACTTTGGGACATCAGTGTGAAAAAATTCATTTTCTGAGGAAATTGATAATAAATTTCTTTTCTCATCTCCTCCAGGAGAATGTGACCTAATTTTCTTTCTAGAAGTCCCTCCAGTTCTGGCCTTTCCCCCCTACATGTCAGTAATAATTTAAGGGTTAAAATTAAGACATATCTGTAAAAATCATTTTCAGAGAATCATTATTCCATGCCTACATGAACACTGCTAATGATCTGTATTAGTTGCATAGAAAGCTTGGTTAAGTCTTCAATAAAATTAGTAGCATGCCCATGCATACATATTACTGCATTTCAGTTTTATAGGTAAGTCTGGGAACCTAACTATAATTTCATTTCAAGGGAAGTCATTCATATCAGGCAGCTCCATTTTCAAATAATTCAATGGGAAATTGGTACTTAAAACTGGACTATCTCTGGCCATGAGCCCTAACAAGGAAGCAAGCAGGAGATGCATGCATCAGTCATTCTACACCAGAGCAAAGATGCTCTAATTCATTTTTACTACTGATAGCTCCATCTCTATCACTATGCATCAAAAAGGCAGAATATGCAAACACTTTCGTTTTTATGAAGAGATTATCTCTATCTGCTCTATTTAATCTAATGTTGGCATAGGCACATTATGGAGCACATGCTTCCTCTTGAACTTCTGCCTAGCCACTACATTTTTTTCAAATTAAATTAATAATTCAAAAACACAAAGGTTACTGTAAACAATTTAGTTTCCTTTTCTACATGTGATTTCCTGTCTGGCCCATAGCAATATGAAAAATTAATTTGAATCTAAGAGTCTTCAGAAACTATTAAATATTGACTCACTAATCTTTTGCCTTAGGATTTTATAATTACTTGAAGAAAACTGATTAACCTAGAGGTTAATTTAAATTTTTCAATTACATTAGAGAAAAGAACAATAAAGTAACTTTTCTTTCACCAAAATTATGCATCCATTGAAATTGTGATCTCTGTTCATATTTTGAGGTATTCACAGGATGTTATTTTTAACATCTTTGAGACTATTCATGCAAATAATCTCAAAGACATGTAGTCTTACTTTTCTGCACCTCTGAGGTTTCTAGAGAAATCTGTCAATGCCAGTTCTAAATGGAATCAATTTAGTGTCTTGATTTTTAAGTTTAGACTTACCTTTACAAATGTAGATACTTTTTTCACACTCTGCATTGTCATAGACTTTTGCTTTTCCCCCACGTTTCCATGTGCACTAGAGCATACATCACACACACACACACACACACACACACACACCACATGAGCAAAATCTCACACTCAGTTGCAATTTATGACAATTTTGCTGTATGTGGAGTGCTTCTTTATTCTACCATTAGCAAGGTACATTTGTGATGAATACATTGTCTTATCAGGTGTTTAAAACATTTAGAAATCCATAGAATAACTTAGGCACTAATAAACTGTAACTTGAAACAACTTTTAAGTGTATCTGATAAGTTTACCTACTTTCAGAATGTGCCTCAAAGTTCTAAAATTTCACTTTCAAAATAGTCTATGATTTGAGCTATTTTATATTTAGTTCCTTTTACTTGTTGGTTTCTATATAACATACTTGCTCCATTTTGCCTGTGACTATTGAAGCTGTAAACGCATTTAATTTTTTCCTCCATAAAAATCTATGTACTGATTATGGATTCCCTTACACTCACACCACAAACACACACTAGTAATCACAACCTTTTCAGTTAGGAATTGTGTCATGATAGGTCAAATCTGAAACAGAATAGAGTTGATGACATTTTCCTAGGAAGTATTATAAATGTATTTCAAGATATCTTTCTTCCTTTCATAATTTAAATCAGTGTTTATAGATAAATTGGTGCATTGTAGGATATGCTGAGAAGAATCACTGGACCAAATCCTAATAATCTAAGTTTTAGGTTAATATTCTAAGAACTACATATTTTTTGGAATGCTATTCTTCAACTGAAAGCATGGTAATTTTTGATTTATCTGTTTTTAGTTAATGTGTATTAGTATTTTGCCTGACAGTCCCCAAGGCAGTATGTCTATGAACAATTAAAAGTTTAAGTGACCTCTGTGGAAACATTTTCTAGTTTTTTGATCTTTAGCCTTCACGGACATTCTTAGAGTAGCAAAAACTTATTTTTATGCCTTCTATGTGTTTTGCAGAGACACACTGGTTAGAAAGTGAACTCTGGGCAAGATGACTCTGGAGAGTGATGTCTGATGGGAAATATTCACTCTCCCAGACATACAACATCAAGAACACTCACCTTCAAGCTTCCTATCAGAGTTTCTTAACTCAGGTTAAATACGAATACTAACTTCCTGCATGTCTTCCAAAAGTGTCACTGAAAGTCCACTAAAAAAATTTATTTAAGGAACTCCAATCTGAACTTCACAAATACAGAATGGTGATTTTAAAAAAAATGTCAAATTTAAAAAATGTCAAATTAATGTGAATGAAAAATTTTCATCAGTTACCAGTAGATCTAACCACATTATTGTTCTGGGAAATATCGTCCTTTTTAATTCTTCATGCTTGTCTTCACCTATTGACCCAGGCTTATCTTCAATTCAAAACATATTTCTATCTGTAACATATCAAACATTTAAGAATAACTTGCTTTCTGACTTTTCGTTAAATTCTAAAATATGAGTTTATATTTATAGTATCATGTGAACTTGCTAAATCTATACTATTTGAATATAAACACATTAAAATGCCTTTACTGTAGTAAATAAAATTCTATTTTCCCTTACACTCTTATGTTCCATACTATCTACTTTAAATAATTAGTCTATAGCTGTGGAGAGAAAATCTTATCTGATAAATGCTTATTTTTAAAATATTTTTTTTACAGAGAAGACTGTGTTTGAAAATTTTGCATTGCCAATTTGCCAATGTTTATAAGAGAAAATTATGGCTTATGGCATGCTCTCTGATATGTGGTATATGTAAGGACATATGTATAACCTCACCAAATAAATAATCATTCTGAATGATGGGTTTTGGAATTCATTCTGTTAACATCTATGGCTATTAACAGAACCTTATTCTTTGAATGAATAAGAGCACGGGTTAATCTCTGTTGCTTTTAGGACTCTTAAATGAATTATTTGGTTAGGAATTGGTAGGGTTGACAAATGCAGTCCAGCACTTGCTTTTATAAATAACAAACTAGAACACAGCCTCCCTTACCATGTCATTCCTTGTCAATGGCTGTCATCTAACTACAAAAGTAGTGTGGAGTAGTGGTCACAGCAACAGGTTCAACACAAACTTGAATGTTTTAAATATTTACTGTCTGAAACTTTATAGGAAAAAAATTGCTAACCCTTGATCTAAGTGGGATATGTTTCCAAAACAATGTTTTGAAGGCTTCAGAACCCAAAAGACATCATCCCAGTTCACAAGAGTGAGATATTTTTATTTTAGGAATGATGTTCAAAACATGAAGTCATAGACATCCGCTAAACTTCCCAGTTGGGCATTATGAATTCTAAAGTCGTTATAATGTTTTGAAATAGTTTTCAAAATAATAACCATTTTCTCTTAAAATTATAGTTGAAACTAACATGAAAAAATGCTCCTTTAGAGAAATGCTACCATAATGATGATTATTTAAACTAGTTCTGAATTATTTATTTCCTAAGCAACATAAACAGAAGCCTGGATATTTATTTTGCTGTGAAATGTTTGTTTTATATTTGCCTGCACAGCTGGTTTTTTTTTTTTTTTAATGCTTACATGTGAACTTTGGTTAATGAAGAAAAACATCTGAACTCTTTTTGTTATGTTTATTTGTTATAAATAACACACTCTGAGCCAAAATTAACTTACCATCATTTCGATTATATATTGGTTACAGCTTAGCAACAGCCTTTGCAGGGTGTTGCTGTTGGATACAGAAGATGAACTGTTTGGTGGAATGATTTTATTTTTTCCAATACAAGTGAGACTTTAAAATGTCTTTATTATTTTTCACTCCTTGATGCTGACTATAAATACACATCACAATATGCAGTATCAATTTCAGAAACAGCCAGAGCCTAACACACCTATTTGTAACTCAGAGACAACTAGTCACGAACAGAGGAGGTAATACAATGGCTTTTGTTAATGTTCTCATGCGACAGGCAGAGGCAGTCAGTATTAGACCTGGTAAAACACTCTAGCTCTAGGTGAGTCTGAGGGGAGATGCAGCAACAAGAAAGCAGCACCGACTGAGCATGCTCCTATTCAGGCAGAGACAGAAAGGGAGTGGACGTACTGTAGAAGCTGGCCATTACGTAGTTTTGGCAACGATCACCAGTAAACTCATTTGGGCACCTGAGAGAAGAAACAAAAAACAATGGTAGAAAAAAACAGAGAAAAAGAGAAGAGGTGAATATATGCTAGAAAGAAGCTCCTCAGTGTCATTTGACTGAACTTGGTGAGTTCACCCTCAGGAACCAAATCTTTGTCCTAATTATGGCTTTTAGACTCTGGCATGTCCATAGTGGTTGAAAAATTGGACAAAATGCAGTTTGGGACCCTGTATATTGGTAAAGTACCAGCATTTTAAGTGATCGCTTTTTTTTTTACCAAAAGAAATCACTAAAATGATGTGATCTTTTATGCATCTAGTTTTCTGTTTGATAGTTTGGGAAAAGATGTTGGAAGGAAATGATTTTTGGTTGGTTCACTGCTATAACAGCCAATACCACAGGGCCAATTGGCCATTCTTTCACATTTTTACTTTGAGGCCCATGTATGTTTCAAGAAAGTTAATTAAGATCACAGTGAATGGGTTTATGCCTGAGTGGGTAAGCCATAATTAGAACAAAAGGAATCAGTTACAACTGAGCTGTAAAAATACCAAGTGGTAGTGACTGTTGCTGTAGTTTGGGGAAGAAAGCAGATTTCAGATTATTTGAACATACTTTCTTGGGTTTGGACTTTCATGGGCATATTCTCAGTACATCTTGCTCCAGTGAATCCAGGTTGGCACCTAGAGGGTAAAAATGTGATAAGCAATAGAATGCTCAAGACACTGAATTTTCAGACTGGCAATTTTCCTCCTATGGATTATGGAGTCCTAAATATGACCTGGTGCTGAACAATATAGGAAGGAAGAAGACACAACATTGAGAAATCCGTGTCCATAAAAACTGTGGGTTACTGATTTTTGTTGTTTGCTTCAGAAGATTAGTTAACTGAGATTTAACTAGAGAGAGGCTGCAGGCTGAATAGGAGGGTGAGACAAGGGCTGCTCCCATCCGGCCTTCACCAGCCCTTAGTGCTGATTCTCACTGCATTATAGCACTGCTACTGACAACAGCTTTTTGCCTTTCCATGAATTCCTTTTGTTACCAAACGACATTGAACTTCTTATTTTATATGGCCTGAAATTGCTAATTATTCCATGGCTACTTTCTAAACTGTGAACTAAATAATTCAAACAATACAAGTCAAGAACTTATTCTCTAGTGGCTGCTGACAAGAAAACAGCAGTCCCTGTTTTGGTTTTTCTAAGGCATTACAAATTCAGTCATATTTCTAATATTATTGAAAGGCATAGAGCAACAGAACTTTGTCAGTATAAATTTCATTTCATCTAATTACTTGAAATCAAATGAAAATACACTTTAGAAATGAAAAAGCTATTACTTTACAGAAATACTGAATGCCATTTTTACATTTTTGATAAAATATTTTGAATGACATAAAGTTGAATTTTATTTGTTCATATACATTTACCTGTCAAAATGCAAGACTCAATATAATTTTGTTCTTAAGATAATGCAATGGAGCTCTGATTAGAGATAGAAGTCCTTTATAATTACTCTTCTCATTGCTATTATCCTAGTATCTATAGCACTTCAGATAAGATTCAATTTACCATCGGATTCAATTTATCATGCTCTAATAAATAAGGCCATTGAAAGGTTCTAGAAGGGAAATAAACTTAGAGGCAAAAAAATCTGAATACTCTACACCCATGGCCATAAATTTTAATAGCTCATTGTATCTATAGATATCACAAATGCACCCATCTAACATGATTAGCTCTGGTACTACAGACCTCATAGTTTTTTTATATAACTCTTTGGGTATCTAGAGCAAAGACTAAATGCTATCATTTTGGCATTAAAGTATTGATAAAACTAGTAGTTCTACAACATAAGATGATTTATTTTCCTTTCAAGCCAATCTTAGTAGCAAAACAACTGCAAAAAAGCTACCCTTTTGTTACATGCAATTCCAGGATTTTTATCCCATGAGGACTGCTACAGTGTAACTATGATCATTAAGAATAACATGGACAGGGCTGGAGACATTGTTCCACTGTTGAATGTGTACCACTCTTGCAGAAGACTGGAGTTTGCCTCCCAGCACCCACATCAAGCAGCTCACAAGTGACTGTAGTTCCAGCTCCAGGAGAATCCGACGCCCTCTTCTGCCTCTGTGTGCAACTGCACTCATGTGCACTCCCTCCCTTCCTCCCCACAGACACACGTACATAAAAATATATTTTAAATTAAAAAATAACATCAATAAATATATAAGTATAGTCTTTTGAACTGTTAGATAGATAAGCTGATTATTTTTACTTATAATACCTTGTAGGAGGAATTTTAAAAAAATCTTCCGAGAAAAATATAAGAATTACAACTTATAAGGTAGGGGTATTTAATCTTACACGCTTTGTTGAGAATGTTTTTACATACATGCAAGAAAAATACATGGAACAGTACTCCATGTACTTTATTTCACAAAATCACTTCTGAAGACAACAAAATTTTATTTGCCTGCTTATGAAATCAGGAATGTAAATCCAGAGACATTTCTAGTCTTAGTTATGGAATTACAGATGTACTCATCAGATACCATTTCATCCTACCTGTTGTAATTCTTGAGAAAACTTATTCTGAACAATAATTGATTCATTTTCTATAAAGAATATGACAAAACATAAATTGTATGTGCATGTGTGTATGAGAGAGAGAGGAAGAGAGAAAGAGAGAGAGAGAAAGGGAAAGAAGAGGAGGACCAATTTGAGTTCAAAAGTACTCTGATTTAAGAATATGAAATGAGTAAATGGATATGGAATAGAGTTCGTTAAAAGAAAGGACACATTAGGAAATTATCATTTTGTAATCTTATATGCCAGATCTTTGATAAAGGACACATGTCAACTATGTAAATAGGGTAAAAAGTCTTAGCTACATTAATTTTCCAATTATTAAGAACTCATGCATCTAAGAACTGAGCATTGTGGGATGATGGGTTCTCTCTCATAAGATCACACAGAATACTGAAGTAATGCTAGAACTGCTTTAGTATGTGAATCTTTGTTTAGGATAATGAGCTATAGCTGAGTCAGAATTCTCTTTGTGTCCCTGTTTATCTTTACATGGGGAATGAATTTCCCTTTCTGATAGTGTTGTAGGGCACTAAAGTTATTTAAAGTGTGGTTTATGGACCAATATCAGCCTTAGGATTATTTAGGGGCTTGTTAGAGATAAAGAACCTCAAGATACAGTTCAGAATAGTGGAGGGGGTAATCTTAATTTAACAAGATTCCCTAGAAAATGTGTATATTAAAGTTTAAGTTGCAAGGGCCCTAAGCTGGGATGATGGAGACAAACGCCTCTATCTTGGCACAAGAGTAACTTGTCTGGACATGTGGGTTTATTTTCCTCAGTGACACCATGAAGGGATTTCACTTAGTGGATACCAAAGTTCTCTTATACAGTTAGGTTCTGGGAAATGATGCTCATCTTCATACAAGGAATCCCTGCTAGAGAACCCCACCACCATCACCACCATCATCACCACCATCAGCAGCAGCAGCACCACCACCATCATCATCATCTCCCCTCCTCCTCTTTCTCCTCTTCCTCTTCCTCCTCCTTTGCCTTTCTTCTCTTCCTTCTCCACAGTTTTATTCTCTATTTTTGAGACAGGGTCTGACTTTGCAGCCAGGTTGGTCTGGACTTCACTGGGCAGACCAGATTGGCTAAGATCTTGTGGTGATCCTTCTGCCTCAGTTTCCCAAGTGCTGGGATTACAATGTATGAACCATCTTGCCCAGCATTAAGATTTATTTTTGTTGTTGTTTATGCTTCTGGGGATGGAATCCAGGGCCATGTGTATGAGGTAAGCTCTCTTACTACTAACAATAAATTTGTTCAAGCTGGGGAGGTAGTTTTGTTGTACAGTATTTGCCTAATAGTTGTAAGTATTTGGGATCAACCCTTTGCACAGAAAAAGAAGTTATTAAATTATTTTTTATATAATTAATTTTTAAAGACAACCAGAGGTAAAGAAAATCACAAATAATGAGGCCACGTGTTCAGCAGCAAATGTCACTGTTCAACTTTCACTGACCTCTAAAGCTGTTGCCAAGTCTGCTGGAAAGAAGCAGAAACCATCCCAGCTACTTTCTGCATAAGAAACTACTGAACTATTTAGAAAATCCATCCATATGAACAACTACCCCATCTACAGCTCTGAGGACAGGCTATGGAATTACTACTAATGTAACAGGGAAGCTGCCTGGCTTCTGGCATATTTCTATTAGTGTGTGTTAAGCATCAACTATCACTTCCCTAGAGACTGAGAAATGATGAATTTAATGTGAATTTGTATACTATATTTTGACAGGAGCCTGTATAAATTCCAAAACTTTATTTCTTAGAAAAAAAATCTAAGTATTAATAATCAAGCGCCTGTTATCACTTTAAGCAGCTGGAGAGATGGCCTACCGGTTAAGAGCGCCGACCGCTCTTGCAGAGGACCCGGGTTCGATCCCCAGCACCCACATGGCGGCTGAGAACCGTCTGAAGCTCCAATTCCAGGAGGGCTCCAGTTCCGGGGGAATCCGGGACCCTCTTCTGACCTCCGCGGCGTTGCACGACACAGGTGCACAGACTTGCATGCAGACAGTACATTCATACACATACAGAAATAAATAAAATTAATAAAAAATGTGTATATGTGTGTATATGTATTTTATTGACAAAATTAAAAATGGAAAATATATTTTAAATAATTTCAGTATTTGCTCCTAACTTGATAATCTTTGTTCAAGACATAGTTGTTCTTTATGGACTGAAAATTCAGTTTCTCTGGACCTATCCATCTCTGCCAGGTTAACCCTAGTAGACCCCACCTCTCTCCCTTTGCTCTGGGTGACAGGGCCTTCCTGGGCTCTTGTATCACTCCTTGTCCTAGTCTCTTTCATTGTACTTCCTGTGCTGTGAGATGGGTGTGAATGCTGATTATATCTTATCATGGCCAAGCCTGGAGCCTGGCTCAGGCAGGACTCTCCCAAAACGTGTGTTAAGGTGAACTTCAGATTAGGCTGTACTGTCTGATAAAGAACTATACACGAAGAAACTTTCATAAGTAAATTGATTTGCAAAAACAAGTTAATCTTACATCTACTTTTATCTTTATAGTTTATAAGAGAATTCCCTTTGCGGACTTCTAATAAGCTTTACAGGAACTTCCAGTACCCTGTGCACAGATTTCCTTCCCCAAGGAAAATCTTTTAAGATCCTTTTGTCAAGATGAAAGAGAAAAGGCTATGATTCATTAGGAGTAAAGCTGTTAGTTACCTTGTTATTGAAACAACGACTTATCTGGGAGTCAATAAAGCAGAACAATGCACTACCTTAACTTTAGGAACATAAAAATTGGTATTTTTCAAAATTACACTTGCCTCAAAATGACATTTATTATAATACTATGGTCTCATAGTATCACATAATGCTAGATGAAATAATTTCCTTTTTAAAAGTCTATATTAAGATAACTTATAAACTAAGGAGTGGTTAAAGTTGCTTTAACTCAGAGTCAAGGTACGATTCATGTCACACCACGTGACTTGTCTTCACGTGTGTGATCCAGGGCTTTAGTTTAGTTTCAAAGTACACGGTTTTACTTTTAGGCATTAAACAATTTCTAACATTTTAAATTTATTTATTTATTTATTTATATTTGTTTTATGTGTATGAGTATTATGCCTGGATCTATGTACGTGCACCCATATCATGCAATGACCTCAAAGGACAGATCCCCTGCCACTAGAGTTATGATGGCTGTTAGCCACCAAGTGGGTACTGGGAATAGAACCTGGGTCTTCTGCAGGAACAGTCTCTTAACTGCCAAACCATCTCTCCGGCTCCTCCTAACAAGTTTATAATCTTTCATACAAGAAGTACTGATTTTTATATTCATTGGTTCAATTAAATCGACAAGCATGGTTAACTTACTATAAAAAAAAAAAACACTCCATGAAAAATTTGAACTTACTATGGACTCAGTCATAGATGCATGTGTTCTGAGAATCAATTGTTTGGTATGTTTTTGTACACCAAGATATTATTTCACATCTTTGATGGAGACTCTAGACATATTCAGAGATATTTACAGATTCCCAAGAAACTTGTGGTTATATAGGGTTGGCCAAGTCTATAAAGCAGTTATCACTTACAGGCAACTTATAAACTATCTTAGACATTTTCCTGTCTTTGTTTCCCAGTTTCATCTTCATCCCTTGAGAGAGCAGAAGGAAGAAAGGCTACAGACAATGTTTTCCTTTCTGTCTCTTTAATCATCATTCTAAAATGAAGTATTTGGGTAAAAAAAATACCTTGTCAAAAATAATACCTTGTCTTCTGATCTTCCTCCGTACTAATGGTAGCATTTCCTTTTATATTGTTAAACACATGAATTTATCTATTTGGTGTCAATGTTTACAACCATCAAGTCAGGAAACATAAACGAACATACACTGGTGAATACTGGTTAGTTGTGTTAGATGTCGAGCCCTTCTGCTGTCCTTCTGTAAACGTGAGCTGGTAGTGGACACATCACTGAGTGAGGGGTTGCTTTTCTATAGTATCACATTGCAAACACTGACTTTTCTCACTCCATATCTCAGCACTCTGGCCAGAACTCGCCTACTCACTGGCTGAGTATCTGCATTGTAGATTATTTTCCCCCAGATGTATCATTACTATTAGTCTGCATTTTTCTAAGATGAATCTTATTTTGTTATCAGCCATTAAGTGAAATTATTTGAGGTTTCTATATGCTTTTCTAATTTGTGTTTTAGTGTTCTTTACAGAGTCATCTGTAAAAGACATTCATTTCCTCAAGAGAACGCCCTGCTTAACATCATTAAAGAAAATATTAAATGTAAGACGTTCCAATAATGTTTCCTTAGGATAGATCCTATGTTTTACCATTACTGCTCAGCTGGTATGTTTCCTCCTCTTCTTTTATTATGACTCTGGGACTAGCTTTGAATCCATGAGATAACAGGCCCCATAGGGCTCATGCATGGGTGAATACTGAGGAAAAGTACACCTAAGTTGTCTTGGCTCTCAAATGCTGTTTAAGTGTCTGGAACAGTCTTAACTGTGAGAGTGTCTGTTTATGTACACATTCCTCCTTTCTTGAACCTCAGACCCTTCCTAACTCTGTTTGTACAGCTTCTGAAATCCACACCAAAGACTGAAACTGTCGCCAGTGTTGATCCAATATGATACATGCTTGAGCCAGGGTCAAGCAATCTCAACATATATGGGATTAACTGTATCCTGTACCTTGCCATGTAACTGTGACACATGATATATTGGTTGCTCAGCTGTGGTCTGTCTTCCTCTCTGGGAATGCCCTTTCTTGTCTCCTAAAGTAGCTCAGAGGCTCAGAGAAACTTTTTCATCCTATCTGCTTTATGATAAGGTTATCTAAATGGATTCCTTTAGCTTAAATTATTCAAAGCAAATATTTACAAATGCTGCCTTTTATTTAACATAGCCTGAGTCTTATGGTGAGGGCTGTGCATTCTTTGTCCTACCAAGTCTTTTGCCTCTACTTCCTTGAGAGTCCCAGTGCCCTTATCCTTAGCTCCTTAAACATCCTTCACAGCATTCTGCACATCAATAATTGATTATCAATCACTTGAAACATAATTGTTAGCCTTCTTGAGGAAGACGTCAGTATGCTGTTGTTGATCTCTTGATTCTCAGCATAAGCACAGACCTGACTCATGGGAGTTCAATAAATACACCTGGCTGCTAGCTGATTGGAGGAGGACAACGGAAGTAGGCTATGCAGAGAGCCTAGCAATGTTGCTGATTTTTGGCACTTAAATTTTTCCCATAAGACATTCTTCAATCTACTTTGAGGAGTCCAAGTATAAATATGTCCATAAATACTTAGTGAGAGTGATAGGATTTAAAACACACAAACAAAATTGAATGTTTTGTTGTCTGAAAAGCTCACTGTCTAGCTTCATAAGAGTTTCATCAACTTCCCACACAAATGTACCTGTTTCTGTTAAATGTGATAATACTCAAGAATGGAGGCGTTTATTCTGAAGATAGCTCTTCGAAGCAGGCTGGGATCAGAATGGAGGGTGCAGAATTCTGATGGCATAAGTTCTAATCATGCCCTTGCTTGATTTTGCTAATTCATTTGTGGACAAATGTTACTGGTATTATTGCCATCATTATTACTATGACGGTGTTTTGCAAAACTTTAGCTTTAGCTAGTGCGTCTGTCTTTTTCTGAATCTTACTTGTCCCTGGATTTCTCCAGCCTGTATAGCTCACCTTCTGTTCTCCTGATACCACTTCCCTGGGTCCTGAAGTGACTCTGATGTCCTATTAGCTCTCATAATGTCCAAGTCCCCTGCTCAGCCTTTAGAAATGCATAAACTAGCTCTCTACTTAGCGCAGCTTCTATGTTTGTTTGTTTTGCTTCCTAGAATGGAAATGCTGTTCTGGGTAGGCATGTTACCCTGTTTGCAGAAAAGACTACTGCAAATCACATGTTCTCTCTCATATGAATCTCAACTTATAGTGTTTGTATGTATGTAAGGAGGGGAAAGAGAGTGGGTACGGACTATAAAACTAGATAAGAAACCACAGGATAGCAAAGCCTATTAAGAAGGGGAAAGGGGGTGGGGGCAAAAGGGCCTGAAATCACAGAGGAGGCTACTGGGGAGAAGGAAACGGAGAGAAGAGGGAGGAGAATAACTATAAAAATGAACTTCCTTTGAAAAATGCCATGATGAAGGTCTTTGTATGCTAATAGAAAACGATTTGCAACATCATGGCCTGCGTACAACATTGAAAGGACACCATAAATAAGAGCTGTTTATAAAGTCTTCTGCAACTTCTTGTCTCTTCTTACTCTTTAAAGTCTTCGTTCCTTAAAAATCAGCACTGCACTTTTGGGAGGCATTCATTCTCACTACTTTGTTGTAGTACCCATTTCATTTCCTTAAACAGACTAAGCTCATAGGGACTAGTGACTGTACTTATGCTTTCTCTGTGTACTCAAAAATGCCTAACATACAGCTGAAGAAATGAAATATTAGTATCCTTTTACTTAATTTAATTTATAATAATACATTATGGTGACTTTATCTCCTAAAGTTATATGTTTTGTAATTGTTTGTCTCTTTTAATAATATATAATACATGTTTCTACACAGTTTATAAATATTAATTATACAAAACCCTAGGATCTCACTTTGAAGCATTCTCCATCTTCCAAGTCTAGATTTATTTCTTATTTTTAATTTTTGCTTTTCATATAAGGAAGCTGATGATCAGAGAGATTAAATGATCTATCATCTGGAAGATTACAAAGCTAGCTGGTGGTACATAAAAACTGCTAGTGTTAAATAAAAGGAAATATTAGAGATAAAATATGACAATACCATCTGCTAAGACAGGTGGATATATATTTCCAGCGTCTACAGAGAGAATGTAATAGACTCAATCGCTTTTTATTATAAGAAGAAAAAAATAGTCTTAGTTCCCAAGGGTTAAAAGTACTTTAGCAGAAATGAACTCATTTAACCTCTCTGATTCCCTGGGAAAATTTTTGGAGAACATATTAATACTATGTTACAAATAAAGAGATTGTTCAGGGGGCTGTAATAGAAGGACATAAGACTACTCATCAAAATTGGTGGTTAAAGCCCTAATTCTCTCACCATAAACCCACACCTATCTGCTGGATAATATATCACATTTAAAAGCATATTCTGATGTAAAAATAATTTTTAGGTTAAAAAATATCCCATTCATATCTTTCAAGATAGTTTTCTATTGAAATGCTCAGAGGAACATATATAAAGAAAACAGATCATCGACAATTTCATGTTCAAATGATCCTGTTTCTTTGAATCACATGATGACAGACATCATCAGAGGACAGAAATGAGAGTGATTCTTTCCTTGTCTTTGTTTAATCAAGAACAGTAACTAATTCTTTTCCTAGGGACAAATTTCAGATTATTATAGAGAGAAGAAAAAAATCAAAGATGAGAACCACTTCTCACAGCTGCACTCAGATCCTGGGGGAGTCCAAGTGACCAGCAAACTTCTCCTCTGAGAACTGTTTAACTGTCATATGGCTAATTCCTTTCTAAGTGGAAGGAGGAAAAGAGATTTGGTGTAAAATGTACTACAACTCCCAAGAAGACAACAGTGGATTTGGTGGCCAGAGACAACTTGGAAACCTTCATGCTTGCAGTATTTCTAAGTCATGGCTTTGGTCACAGAGAAAGCTGGTTTTAAATGAAGCTCATACTTAAGTTTGTGCTCTAGACAGATGGGCCATATGGAAACTATGACTGGGCTTCATAGACAGGATTGTGATGAGCCAGTAAAACATTTTTATGCATTGTTTTTATTCAAGTGGTCTAATGAACACTATATCCTTATGAGATGTGGCATATTATGTGAGTGTTTAAATTTTGATTAGTTATTACTCTTTTCCTGGGGGGGTCTTTTGGATATAGGGTCTTCCTGTAGCCTCAGCTAGCCTGGAACTTACTCTGTAGACCAGGCTGGCCTTGAACTTACAGAGATCTGCCTGCCTCTGCCTCCAGGGTGCTAGGATTAAAGGCGTTGCCACCATACCTGAAGTAGTTATTACTTTTAATGTTATTGATTTTTTAAATAAAAATAAAAATAAATAAATAAATAAAAAAATAAAGTATTGTTTGTTGGAAAATGTTTTTTCATTTAACATAAAAGAATTGATATATTTTAGATGCTAGATGTACTCCAATTCTTACTTGAAGGTATTGGAGTATTTTGATGCCTGAGTAAATCTGTGTTCCAAAAGGGAGACACTGAACTCAAGGATATCAGAGCTTTCCTTCATAAACAAGTGAGTAATAATATATAAAAACTCATGATTCTAATTAGAAAAGAAGCAAAGAAAGGAAAGGGGAAAAAAGAAAGAAAAGGTACAATTTGCTGAGAAATAGACGGCAAACCTGATCTACCAGAGCATTAGCTTGAGAGGCGTAGGGCTTGTTCATGGTTTGCTAATTCAATAATTATTAGAGGTGTAGACTAAGATTTCACTTCAAGATTTACTAAAAGCACTACTTCTTCTTTTCTGGGTAGTGCTTAAAATTTAGTGAGAAACCTTGTGGGTGAAGAAAAATCACAGCTGTTGGTACAAAACCAACATGCAACAAACGAACAGCACTTATGTGATGTGATTGCATGTTTTGTATGAGATGTGGGAGGGCTGTAGAGTAGGTGAAATTAATATGTGGAAAATAAGTGCACTGGCTCCTTAGAGGTATTCAGAAGTAATCACAGAGACTCACTCAGCTTGTAAATCTTTGCAAAGGCTACGATGAAGGATGATCATATTTCATTATTGTTATTAAAACATAGTGGTCTCAGATGTTGTTCTAGAGAAGTAAAATATGAGACACAGATAATGGGGGGATAAGAATTTAAGGACATATAATTTGTGTTTTTCAAGGAGATTTATTAAAACACAATTATATTTTATGCCTAAGATTAGGAGAAAATCACAAGGTTTCTCCATATAATAAACGAACCTCACATTTTACAGGTTCTAATTTTGCTTCTGGTATTTTCTATTTGATAAGAGGATATCTGATAGGACATTATAAAATTTTTCATCTCCACTCACTATAATAAATACAGGGGTGTCAAATTTGTGCTGTTTTTAAATCAAGTCAGAAAAGCTGAAGACTAAACTTAAACGACTTGGGCTGCTGCAAGCACATGCAGTTGAGTAAACTTGCTTTAAAAGTTTTATAAGATTCCTACCTCGAAAGTTTACTAGTTGTCTCCAATTAAAAATCCTCAATAGCTAAGGTTAGAACCTTATGTGTCACTCTAACAGAGGATTTGCTTTTGTAAATAATCTGTCTTCAGTGATAAAAATCAACTATACAACCTTTACAAGGTATGCTTTCTCACACTGCAGCCACTTCAGGAGCTACCATGTATAGTTCACATGCAGATGGGGACGAAGCCCGGGGCTTCATGCATGCTATGTGAATACATACTTTGCCACATCATAAAACATCTTTTATCCACATCAAATTATGAGTCTACATAACAACATATTGAGCAAGTTATCAATAGGAGACTTAGAATGTATGGCATAATAAGCACATTTTAATCATCCTATTGATTTTTGCTATAAAGTTTCAATGTTTGGTGTGTCAAAAAAATAAATGTTTTATGCTGCTTCATGAGAGAGAACAAACTTAATATTTTTGTTGTTGTTGTTGTTGTTGTTGTTGTTGTTTTTGTTGGTCTTTTTGAGACAGGGTCTCCCTATAGCCCCAGCTGTCCTGGAATTCACCATGTAGATGAGGCTGGCTTTGAATTCACAGAGATCCACCTGTCTCTGCCTCCTGAGTGCTGGGATTAAAGGCATGCACCACCATACTTGGCATTTAATACTTCTTAACTGTACATGTATAGTCCTTCAAATGGAGTGGGAAAAGGGCCAATCTAGACCTATGTGTAGACAACAATAGACAAACAGAACCCTGCACCCTGCTTTCTCTACAAAATAGTGCTACATATACTTAACACATTTTCCTTCCTTCCTTCCTTCCTTGCTTCCTTCCTTCCTTCCTTCCTTCCTTCCTTCCTTCCTTCCTTCCTTCCTCCCTCCCTCCCTCCCTTCCTTCCTTCCTCCCTCCCTCCTTTCCTCTCTGTCTCTTCTTCCCTCTCTCTGTCTCTCCCTCCTTCTCTCTCCCTCTCCCCTCTCTCTCCCTCTCCCCTCTCTCTCCATCTCTCCTCTTTTTCTTTCTTTCTTTCTTTCTTTCTTTNGGTGGCTTGAATTCACAGAGATCCACTGTTTCTTGCCTCCCCAGTGCGGGAATTAAAGGCATGCACAACCACTCCGTACTTGGATTTATACTCTTAATGTACATTTTATAGTACCTTTCAATGGAGTGGGGGAAAAGGGCCAATCTAGACCTATGTGTAGACAACAATAGACAAACAGAACCCTGCACCCTGCTTTCTCTACAAAATAGTGCTACATATACTTAACACATTTTCCTTCCTTCCTTCCATTCCTTGTCTTCCTTTTCCTACCTTCTTCCTTTCGCTTACTTCCTCCTCCTTCCTCCCTTCCTTCCTCCCTCACACTTCCCTCCCTCCTTCCTTCTCCCTCCCTCCTTCCTCTCTGTTCTCTTCTCCTCTCTTCTGTCCTCTCCCTCTTCTCTTCCCCTCTCACCCTTCTCTCCCTCTCCCCTCTCTCTCCTTCTTCGTCTCTTTTTCTTTCTTTTCTTTCTTTCTTCTTTCTTTCTTTCTTTTCTTTTCTTTTATCTTGTTTCTTTCTTTATTCCTCCTTCCTTCCTTCCTTCTTTTCTCTCTCTCTCTCTCTCTCTTCTCTCTCCTTCCCTCCTCCTCCCTCCCTTCCCTCCCTCCCCCCTCCGCTCCCTCCCTTCCTTCCTTCCTTCTTCCTTCCTTCCTCTCCTATGTCCTTCCTTCCTTCCTTCTTTCTTTCTTTCATCTCCCTGTACCACCAACTGGCCTGGAACTTGCCATTTACTTCAGGCTGGCCTCAATCTAACAGAGATCTACTGCTTCTGCCTCCTGAGTGCTGGGGTTAAAGATGTGCACCATCAGGCCTGGCTTTAAATGCATTTCTGAACATTTGTTGCTTGCTTTTTTAGTCACCAGAAATACCAGCCTAAAGTTTCTTTTAAAGAAGTGATTAGGAAGCATGACAAAGGAGTCAGTACACAGCCTCCTGCCCTCCTGCTCCCTTAGCTGACCTGGACCTGCTCACTTTGCAGGTGGGCACTGTGGTAAGGGAAGAGTTACCTTAAAGCTCAGTTCATGGGCAAAGAAATACAGATCTAAAGTTACAGCCTTCTACAATACTTGTACATCTCTTCAGGGTAAATATAAAGGGAAAGCATGGGGAAAGCAACATTATACATATGAAGAAAAAAAGGTAAACAACACCCACAAACATTTAAAAGAGCAAAACCAATTCTGGATATAACAGAGGAGGTAACAGATGGTATAAATGTTTTGAAACACTACAGTTAAATCAGCATTGTTCAACAGGATGCAACCAAATCAGGGAAAGACGCAATGGTGGGCATCACGACACTGAGTAACTTGGAGTAAGCAGTTATGATAGGAGCCACAGAGAGGATTTCATTTCTTACTTGCATAAGTATCTTGAGGGGTTTGAAAGGTCTTTCACCATGAAGCACTCGCCACCATTCACACAGAAAGTTTTCTCCTTCTCTGCACACTTTACAAGATGGCTGGTCCCAGTGGTGGATGTGGACGTGGCTAGATAGGAGAAAAGAAGGGGAAACAGTGACAATTTGTTTTGTAAAGAGACTCTCCATAGTCATAAAGTAAAATTCATTCTCTAGGAAAGGCTCAAATGTTATGGTACCTGATCACATCTATGACAGAAATTCTTAACAGCAAACTACTATTTTTGTGTATGCCCATCTTGTGCATTTTAGACCGCTGATATAAATGCAAAATGGCTCATTCTTTTCAAATGAAAAATATTATTAGTTGAATTTTTAATACACAATAAAGAGAGAGCAATCTCTTCACAATTTCTCTTACATTCTTGCTCTGGCCTGACTGCCAACATTTTTTAGGGGAAATGGAGGCTGTCTGAAATCCTTGAAAACATACAATCCACTATAAAATGCTTATCTTTTGAACTAGGAGCCATCATTTGGGCTCACAGTATCTTCATGTGATAGCTTGACTTTGCAAACTTTACAGTCCTGTGGGAGTAAAGCTGGAAATGTTGGCTGGCTTATGGAGCACACGCCCACACCACATGAAAGTGAATCACCTGGTCCTGAGGCTCAAGGCATTTGGCTTCATTTAGTGGCTGGAAGCATGGGGGGCAGTGCTCAGTGTCAACCAAGAACAATCCAATTTAGAGTGTTTACCACTGATTTATCAGACTAACAAGCGAACTGATCACTAAGGTAGTCAAGATTCTGTTTAGTGTTTCAGCAACAAAATCCATTTTGAGATGAAATTTTTGTCTTATCTACTGACTTACTCCCATAGATTTTATAATTCTCTGCCTCTCATCAATTTCTAGCTTTTTATTCACATTGGACAATGTTCTTCTTTACATTTATGTGACCTCCAACATAGGATTTCCCCATTTTATCCCTCCTTTATTTTCCATTTCTTTCCAAAGCACATTTTGTTATTATTTTTAAGCCAATTTTTTTCAGTTCTTTTATTGTTATTCTTCCTAACCAGAACACTTAACATCTTGATTTTTCAATTTCTGCTTTTCTCACATCCTTTCATGTCTCCTGTATTCCTGCCCAAGGCATGCTGGGGACCATGGCCACTGCTCTCAGCATAACATTCAAAAGCAACAGCACAAGACAATCAAAACTCCCTGAAGTTGGAGGAGACAGAGCTGGTACAAGTCCCTTCTTCTGGAAACTGTGTCCTACATGTCCTGAATCTATCTTAGAAAGCAGCAATAATGGCAATGTTAGAGCTGAGATTTCACAGAGATTTTCGCATGTTCTAGTAGAGGAAATGCTACAAAATTGGCATCCAGAGAATAACAGCAAGTATCAATGAGCAAGTAAGAAAGAACCCTGATTTTTTATTTATTGATTAGATTAAAAAATTGACAAAAGGCTAGAAACATGTCTCTATGTGTAAGTTTCTGCATACTACCTCCAACACAGAAGGAAAAAGCCTAACAGTGGAAATCTGAGGACTTCAAAGATGTATGTTACTCTTAAATTGTTACTATAGATAATTAAGATTTGAGTTAATTGATTGCCTTTTTTGGTGCTAGCAATTTAAGCCAGGGACTTGCACATGCTAAGGAAATGCTCTACCACTGAGGTATACCATGCCTGGTCTGGGTCAATTGTTTTAATTACTCCACCAAAAAGATATCATTCAAAACATCATTCAAGATATCCTTTACAGGTCTACAAAATAAAGGAATTAAGAAGCCTAGGAGAGAGGTGATTCTCCACTATTATCATTTATATATACACAGAATCATTATCATTATAACATTGCTATAACTGGGATGTGTTTTGGATCATTTGGTTTATAAGCTCATAGTATAGAGAGCATTTCTATAAACCAAATAGCTATCATTTCAACAAACAGCATGTATTCATGTGAAAAACTGCTTAGGGAGGTAAAGTAATTAACATATATTAATGTTTCATCCATGGAAACTTCTTTAAAATGACACGATGAAGAAGGCTGCCTTAACTATAAGAACTATTTGTTCTTAAGACTTTCAACTGTTAACAACATTCCACTCAATGACAAATCGAGCTGGGTGTCCTTCCTGCCCCCATGTGGCAGTATTGTATGTGCTACCTGCAGTGGCTTTCCTGCAGAAGGATGCTGAGCCATTAGCAGATAGATCCCAGTGCCACTAGAATCCCTAACATGTCCCTAAGGATGTCTGCTGCCCCAGCTGCGCAGCCTGCACTGCGAGGCTCTTTCAGAATAAATCCTACTTCATTTACTAAAAACAAAACTAATACTCCCCACAAATGGACACAAATCTATATAGATTATAAATGAACAAGGAAAGTCAGTACGACATAAACCAGAGATGGATGTGCCAAGCTTATTCCTTAGACTTACTGATACTGTGGGATTAGCAAAAATCAAGCTTAATAAATACATATTAAAACTAGAAATATTTTTTGGCACTTAAAGATTTCTCCCTGAAGTGATTATTCTTTTATAACTCTGTCCCAAAGCACCTTGCTCTGACACATTCCACTGAAAATTTCTTAGATGATTCCTTAAAAGTAATAACGAGACATTATAATTCTTGGAAATGTGGTAGCAACTATTTCACAAAGTCATGGCTATTGTGCTTAACACTTTATCCATAGCAGCATTTTAAAACAGATCATGGGGGGCTGGAGAGATGGCCTAGCGGTTAAGAGCGCCGACCGCTTTTGCAGAGGACCCGGGTTCGATCCCAGCACCCACATGGCGGCTGAGAACCGTCTGAAACTCCAACTCCAGGAGAACTCCAGCTCCAGGGGAATCCGACGCCCACTTCTGACCTCCGCGGCATTGCACGACACGGGTGCACAGACTTGCATGCAGACAATACATTCGTACACATACAGAAATAAATAAAATTAATAAAAAAAAAATAAAACAGATCATGGATTGTAAACAGCAATTAACTCCCAGGTGATGCAAAGTGTGAATTGACTGCATACAACTGCTCTGAACCAACAGCCAAACCCAAGAATAAGCTGGAATTGTCAGCAGAATCCACAATGGAGTGGTGGAATTCTGCCAGCTTTCCTTTTCTGCTCCTTGGTTGAACAAGCTATGCTGTCAGCTCTAAGCAAATTTATAAATTTTATAATGACAACCTTTCTCTTTGGTTTCCACATATATATTGCTAAGTCAGATTCCATTTGATAATGTTGCCAAAAACCAATGAAACAGACAGAACAGGACCTATACACAAAGCCATGTGAACACGCTTCTGTCGGAGGATGCTGGGAGATGTTTACAAGAGAAAAATAAAGATTTTTTGCAAATAAAAATTTGCAGGGAGAATGCATTTCAATATACAAAGAATGACTCCTGTTACTTTGGAGAGAATATGAGATAAATCCCACTCAGTTAATGCTGGCTAAGTGCCATTTCTCTCTGCTTTTTAAGTTTATCATTATTTGGGCGTTATCTTCTACTAAATGTTATGAATGAGAATGAAGAACACTGATAAGTGGGACAGCATTACTCTTATATTGGCCATGTATTCCTCAACTCATACACACTTTCCTTGGTAAGTTAACAACTATAAAATGCAAGGAGAAAAAAGTACGTATAAGGTAGTAATATTACTAGTGTATGCAATATGAGTCAGGGGTGCTGATCATAGCCATGAAAGCTGAGCAGTTCTCTGCTTTATGAGAGGGTTTGGAGACTAAGATCTTGCTGCATAAATACTGGACAAAGAAAAGAAAAAGGTAATTGCTGTCCAGACTGTGGAATTTTATTGTTGTTGAGGAAATGTGAAGGGGGTAGGGGCTAGTTTGGAACAGAAGTCATTGACTAACTGTAAAGCCTTCAGCAAACACTGACAATCTACTCTATGGTAACTGTTTACTAGGAATCCATAACCTCTAAATTTCCTTACACACTAAAATTAATGAATAAGTTAAGAGAAAAAAATGGAATCTCTTTAGATATATGATTATCCTCTATCTTCAATATTTACACAATTCTGTGATATTTCTGACTGAATTTCCATATTACACAAATCATGTGTACTTACAGTATCATCAATTAGTATACCCATTTAAAGACTATGAACTATTTTATTTTATTTTATTTTATTTTATTTTACAACAGGGTCTCATTACCCAGGTTGACATGAATTCTGGTTCCTCCTGCCTTAACCTCCTGAGTGGCTGGGATTATAGGTATGTGTCATGTCCCAAGTTTTAAAATATTTTAAAATAGCATATTGGCCACAGAATGTGAAACGAAAGATAATTTTGTTTATAACTTAAGTTCTAATATTTATAGTACTATATATCTTGGACAACATACTGAATAAAACTTTCAGTAATAACCTGTGTTTTTTGCTCATTACTAAGTATTTCCCCTTGAAAGCACACAATATTTCCTTCAGAATAGCAGGCTGTCCTGTTCAAGGCAGGCTGAAAAGAAAAGTAATGCCGGAAAAGACTGCTCCCTTTTTCTCTTGTTCTAAATGTTGTTTTCCTTATCCCAGCAGTAAACAGTACGGCCAGATGAGGACAGTGGCACAGATGCACATTGCTAATGAGAAGTAGTGCCATTTTTGTTTTTTGACAATTTACAGGAACTAGCAGGAGCAAATGCTTTATACCCCAAGAGGAATCACTAGAGCTTGTCTTTCCTGAGTAAAAAAGATTTGGAAGACACTTAATGATTTACTTGTAGAAAACTATGAGATTTTCTCAATAAACTATATTCATTTTGAACATTTTAAAGCTTTCCTATATGAAGCAGACAATACTACAGAATTAGACTTTTTAACCTTACCTGAGATATCCTCAATGCTTATGTATTTAGAAATCTGCATGTTTTCTTGCTTTTCAATATCCTGTCTTTTGTTTCTTAAGCTCAGAGTCCCCAGCGCTGTTCAGAATCTTACTGGGCCCCTTTGTAGCTGGGTACTGGAAGCACTTTGCACTGTGGCAAACTCCTTAGGTAGCTCTTAAAAGTGAAGGGCTCTGGAGCAGAAGCCAAGAAGGAAGGACAGTGCTGCCCATGCAGCTTCTCTCCAGGCCCAGGGGATGCTGGGAGCCATCATTAGCTTCCCACAGGAAAAGCCAGAGCCACACCGGAACCGCTGGAGCACCATCATTCTGCACTGGCAATTTTTTTTTTTTTCTGCATAGTAAATTAGTCCTTTGCTGATGAGCTAACAGATACTTGAAAATGGGGGAAGGAAATGGCTACAGGAGATAAAAGGCACCCTTCCAGATTCGGGAGTTGAACAGAGCCTATACTGTAAGTGAAAGCAACATACTGTAAGTGAAAGGAACACCCCATCTCTTCGGTGCCTTTACAGAACTATGCTAAAGAAATCACAAGGGAGGATGGGAATAAATACTGCTCACTCATTGGGTTCTTGCCTAGAACGCTTAAAGGCCTGGGTTCCACCCAGCCTTGAAAATTACCAGATAGGTCAGGCTAGGCCTGGGTGGACCAGGCTGAGCCAGACCAGACAGAAGAGAAGAGAATGGGAAGGAAGGGCAGGAGGGGAGGGGAGAAGAGAACAAGGTTATAAAAAAAACAAAACAAAACACAAAAACAAAACAAAACTCCTGGGACCTTTAAAAATGGAACCAGAAATTTGAATAAGATTATGTTAACTGACCTTATGAACTACAAGGCTTACTTAATAAATAATCATGAGTTTGTAGGCGACCTACAAAGTGGCAATTTCTCTAAAGAATAAGTTGACCCTGAAACTCCAATGGAGCTTAACTAGTTTAATTGTTTAACTTGGGTTTCAGCACTATTTAAATCCAATTGTGTAGAATGGCGGGGACTAGAACAGCCTGCAGTACATTTTATAACATCCTATACTTCAGGAAAAGGATGTGTTTTCTATCTGAAAAGAATGGACAGTTCTACAGTCTTTAATAAAATCCCCCAGCTAAGAACTCACAAATGTACACAGAGGGAGGCTGTCCAAGGTCACACAAGTAAATAAGGAAGAGTTTGGTTTTTGTTTTGATGACTACTTAGGGGCTGAAGGGGGAGGGATTATTAAGAACACTTTTAAATATCCCTCTCCCTTGCAAGCTCTCTGATAAGCTCCTAATATTATTTCTTCCTTCTCTAACTGAATAAGAAGTGAACTTTGGGTGTTTTTCCTTATAAAACAAAATAAATTTTGCTGTAACACTGAGGTCATTTGTAAGCTACACAGAAAGATTCTATGCTCCCAGCAGACACTAGGCAAAAGGCTCAGTGTCATTAGACATTGTTATCTTAGAAAAATAAGATTGTAAGGAAAGGTTATTTTTTAAATATGCAAGTTCCTGCTTTTTTCTGACAGCACATTTTATTCATGACATAGTCTTAATTCTACAATTTCTTAGACAACAGGATCTCAATGACACAATATCTTGAGAGATGTCACATCTTTTCCAAAGAATTTTTTTAGGGTAACTGGCTAGGTGGAGTTACAATGGTAAAGTTCTATTTTCTTCTTTGTAAAGCCAATAATCTTTTCTTAGTAAGAAACATAGTTCTGCTGTATTTTTTTTTCTAAAATCAGTGAAAGTGGCATTTTATGTGAGTATAAAATGTCCAAGCTGTGTCTTGAATCCTTCCCTATCAGGATGAATTCTAGAGGAGTATAGTTTGTCTAGCTTACAAAGCAAATATTAGCAGTCCATCTGACTGGTTTAATTTGATATATTTATAGATCTCCCCATGCTAAGTGTGGAAGATGCACATTCTTTACTTTGCATTTTCTTTCAAGATCAATTTGGTTAGAAGAAGGTCATGCCGGTATAGGAAATAATACCTTGTCAGTGTCCAAGCTACCCAAAAAATTTAGCAGGAAGGAAACAAATCAAAATAAAACAATGTAACTCCCAACAATGATCAAGTATCCACTTTTTGAAATTACCATGTGGCATTCAACAGCATAGGTTAATTTACTCATCTATTAAAATGTTTTGAAGTAAAATAACATGAAAGGTCAAAAGAGATAAACCATAGGTAGGTTCAATATTGCCATATCAACAAATAAAAGCTATGTGGTCATTTTAATAGAAACTGAATTAACATTTAATGAAATTAAGCCAGTTTCTATAATACTATCAAGCATTCTTCTCCTATAAATCACACCTTGATTTAACCAAATATTCACATACAAGTATAAGCACTGAAGAAGTGAAATATATCAAAGGAACATGTTCTAACTGCCACAAAGGGATGTGGTTGGTGAAATCCAGACTCTACAGAGCTCTACAGCATGGATCACCTGATTTCTTGACAATTGTTAAGGAGGGGAGGAGTAGAAGGACTAAAGCTGTAAACAGATGGAAAGAAATGTCCAAAATGTAGGTACATACAAAATAGTTAAGTGACATCAATCACAATGAGGGAACCTCACTTGGAAACTGACTCTGGAAACTTACAAATGTGTGATATATTTATATGAGAATTTCTAATTATCATCCAAATAACTAATACTTAGATATTGCTACCAATTTGTGAGGGTCAAGTGTTCCTAGCTATGGTTAAAAACAAAGTAGCCCTGATTTTTCAGAGGTACATATTGAAATATGTATTCATTAAATTATCCAATGTCTAAGACTGCTATAAAATAGAATGAAGGGAGATGCCAACTTAACATAGCTACTGCAGGGCTGCTGCTTCTGTGGAAATTTATTACACCATCTTCTGTTTTTTTGTGATTTATATCCATAGTTAAGCGTGTATTTTATACAGTACAGCTATTTTCAATGCTGGAGATTGGAATGAGAGACAGGCCCTCTAAAACTGAGATACAGTGTTAGCCCTATAATTCGACACAAAGTATGTGCTTATGTATTTAAATTTTTAAAAAACTTATTTTCATTTTTATATTAATTTTTTTGGTCTTTTTGAAACAGGTCTCCCTTTAGTTCCAGGCTGGCCTTGAACTCACAGAGATCTGCCTGCCTCTTCCTCCTGAGTGCTGGGATTAAGAATGTTTTTATTTAATTTTTATTGAATTTTTGTTTCTTTCATACATATATGCTCATTCAATCTTAATCATCTTTATACCCCCTTCTCCACTGGCCCTTCCCAGAGCTCAGCCCTGGAATTCATACATTATTTCATTTGTATTAAGGCCTATTATGCCAAATTAGTGTCCTCAGCTGTTACTCAGTGCAAGTTCATCCACTGAGCTCTAGTCAGCCTATCCAGAGTCTCTTGCTTTAAGAAGACCAGCTCTTCCTCCTGCAACAATAATCAGCTGCCAATATTTCTTCACCTAAGATTGGGTTCTGGTGCCCATTTCCCCACTTCCATGCTGAGTTCTTCTCTGCTTGAATTTGCATGGGTCTGGTGCATGTTGACACCATTGCTGTGATCAGGGTCCCAAGAGCTTGTAGGATTCTACTTCAATATGGTCATGCACCTCCTCCCTGGCTCTTACGGTCTTTCTGCCCCCTCTTCCATAATGGTCCCTGAGCCCTGGTGGAGTGAAGCTGAATATAGGAGACCTGTCCACAGACCTCACTATGCAGACTCCTAATCTCCACAGTTTGGCCATTTAAGATCTTTTGAGTTTCTGGCCCCATATTACATGAGGGAGCTTCATTAATGAGAGTTAAGGGATTCATTAGAGTCCTCTTAGCCCCTTGTTCTACATGCGTGAGCCTTAGGTGTAGAATATGTATTGTAGATGTGCCACTTAGGCTTGGACAAATCACAGACAATGTCTGCGTGAGCAGTTTGGGTACTCTGTAATAGTCTTAATTTGGTGCAACAGAAGCATCTTTGATTGGTGTTTTTTTTTTTAAAGAAAAACATGACTTTATAAAGTAAATACTAGTCTGCATCGTCCTAAAGTATTTACTTCTGGCCAACAACCTAAATTGTATTTAACACTGTAACTCCTGGTTGGAGGATATTTCCATAATTGTGAAGAACAAGCCAAGGAAAACGATTCCCTGTACTGTTGGTTAATATTTATGTGAAAATTTTAAACAATGCAATAAGGCAGGAATAAAAATTCTCCAAGACACAGCTTTATAAAATGAGAAGTTTAAAAAAACAATTGGGAAGCTGGATAGATAGCTCAGTGGTTAAAAGCTCTTTATTGTCTTGCAGAGGACCAGGGTTCTAATCCCAGTACTCTCATGGCAACTAACAGCCACCAGAAACTCTAGTTCCAGGGGATCTGTCACCCTCTTCTGATCTCTGAGGGCATTGCAGGACACAGGTACATTCATGTTCATGCAGACAATACACATACACATTAAATTAATAAATGAAATATTAAGAGAAATCATTATTTGTGAACTACAGAGACAGCTCAGAGGTTAAGAGCACTGGCTGCTCTTGCAGAGGACAAGGGTTTGATTCCTAGCACCCACATGATGGCTAATAATCATCTATAACTCCAGTTCCCAGGTATGTGATACCCTCTTCTAACCTCCATGGGCCCTTCACAACATGGGTGTCCTTACACACATGCTGGAAATACATGCGTACATATAAAAATAATAAATGTTTTTTTAAAAATCATTATTTGATGGTATATATGTTTAGAAACCAGCCTTGGTTAAGAAGAAAACCCAGTGAAATAAAGGACCATTTGCAATAGCCACAAAAGAATAAACTATGTTGTTTAGCTATGAATCTAATGATACATGTAAAGAATAGGAATAGGGTGATGTAATGAAGACAGTACAACCTGTGCCTGTGGGGGGAATGTAAATACATCTGCAGAGGCAAGAAAAGAAGCCGCATGGTCACTGAAAGCAACTCAGCTTAATAAGAACATGGATAATAACAGGGAGATAAAGGTAAAGAGGCTACAAAATAACAAAGCATCCAGGCAGGGAAGTCCTGAGACTCCTGTCTGGAATTAAGGTTCAATATGAACACCACAGAGAGCTTGCATGGGGTCATGTTTAATAAAATTGATGATGTATTCTTTAATTTTAGGGCGGGGAGAAAATACTGAGGTGACGAGTGACAAAGTTATTCCAAAGGTCCAGCTGAGAGTTTGCTCAAATGATCAAGACGATTACTGGAGCAGGGATCATAATTAAGAAATAATAATACTTTTCATTTATTTTCTGTGATATCAGAGATGGAACCCAGGACCTCACACATACTTCTTATATTTGTGTACATTAAAATTAAATACCAGATTTCATTCATACTTTAAGCTTTATTGCTGAAACATTTTTTAATTAATTAATTTATTTATTTATCTATTTATTTTTAATGTGTATGAATGTACTGTCTGCATGTAGGTGTGTGCACCCATGTTGTACAATGCCACGGAGGTCAGAAGAGGGTGTAGGATTCCCCGGGAACTGGAGTTCTCCTAGAATTGGAGTTACAGACAGTTCTCAGCCGCCATGTGGGTGCTGGGGATTGAACCCGGCTCTTCTGCAAGAGCAGTCGGCACTCTTAACAGCTAGGCCATCCCTCCAGCCCCTATTGCTGAAACAATTTAAAAACCTGCCTAACACACATTTTCTCATTACTCTTTACATAGTCGTTATTAGACAAAGGCATTTAGAGTTTCTTGATATCCCATATTCATTGGTAAAACTGAAATGATCTCACATGTATACTGGTCTAAAGGATCCCATTAAGAACAGATCGTTGGGGCTGGAAAGATGGCCTAGCAGTTAAGAGTGCCGACTGCTCTTGTAGAGGACCCAGGTTTGATCCCCAGCACCACATGGTGGCTAAGAACTGTCTTTAACTCCAGTTCCAGGGGAATCCGACACACTCTTCTGACCTCCGCGGCATTGCACAACATGGGTGCACAAACCTACATGCAGACAGTACATTCATACACATAAAAATAAATAAATAAATAAATTTAAAAAAAAGAACAGATGGTTGCCAGGCGGGGTGGCGCACACCTTTAATCCCAGCACTTGGGAGGCACAGGCAGGTAGATCTCTGTGTGTTCAAGGCCATCCTTGTCTACAGAGCAAGCTCCAGGCCAACTGGGACTAAAGGGAGACCTTGTCTCAAAAAATACCAAAAAATAATAATAATAAAAAAAAGAACAGATGGTCCTTGCTCAGTGGTAGAGCACATGTTTAGCATTCATAAGGCTCTGGGTGGGTTCCATCTCCAGCATTCTCTCTCTTTCTCTCTTTCTCTCTCTCTCTCTCTGTGTTTCTCAGGAGAGTCCTGTAGTTGGTCTGCATTCTAAGACAGTAACATTGTCTTGTTTTTTCATGACAGGAAATGACTTCTGGCAAATGTTTTAAATAATTTAAGCTTCTTGTGCTTTGCATCAAAAGAGCCTCTATGTAAATAACTCAAAAATGGCTCTAGAAAAGACAGACATGCTCTGAATGTTTTGACTTTAAGACAGGTCTTTATGAACAGTGGTTGTCTCAGGCAAGAAGCCAGAACAATATTCCTTAGAATATCATTGCTAACAGCTCAAAATATGCCTTTCTAAAACACCACACTTTGCTACATACCAGTTAGCCAAACAGCTGCAGGGCTGTGCTTGTATGATGGCTGTGGACATAAACAGCCAGTTTCTGTTTCCACAAGTACAACATTTTCCTCGAGGAGGCCAAAGGTTGCTACTTATGAAGGAATGAAGCAGTAACAGCATGCTGGAGCATAAGAATACTGTTCAGTTACATTTGCCTAAATTCAGACCCTGTATTTTCCCACAAGTCCCAGGAGTTTCTTGTTCCTAGGTTTGAGATCAGAGTAGCAAAACATCCCACCCTGTAACAGGATGTGCTATTAAATATATATCTGTAATTTGCAGGCTCTCTGTATAAAATCCATGTAACCAAATAATATGGAAATCTGATATTTTCAATACTGTATTGACCTTTTGTATATGACCAATCTGAATGTGAGTAAAAGAAAACCTATTTAACGCTTCACTTCAAGAAAATGATTTTCTTTGTCCTGCTTACCTCTTGTGCTAGTTTCTTTTTGTTAATTTGACACAAATCAAGAATCACCTGGGAAGAGGAAACTCAAGGACTTTCTTCCACCAAACTGCCCATGAGCATGACTCTGGGCCATTTTCTTGACTGCTAATTGAGGTAGGAGAACCCAGGCCACTGTGGGTGGTGAGATCCCTTGAGTCCCTGACTCAGCTTCTCTCAATAAAGGACTGTAACTTGTAAACAAACTTTTTCCTTTCCAAGTTACTCTAAGTCCACAGTTTATCACAGCCGCAGTCCACAGTTTATCACAGCCGCAGACTATTAGCTGAGCGAGGCAGAGGAAGCAATCCAGTAAGCAGCTTTCTTCCCATGTCTCTTCAAGCTCTGGCCTTGAGTTCTTGCCTTGGCTTCCCTTGATGATTTGCAAGCTAAAACAAACCCTTTCCTCTCCAAGATGCTTTTTTTATTTTTCCTTTGGTTATGGTGTTTCTAACAGTAACAGAAACAAAACCCGAATACCCATCCTCAAAGGACTAGCTGGTTCCATCACAGTAAGCTTATAATTGTTTTGTTTCTCTAAAGAAAATTAAGAAAATTTAAGACCTGAGATGGGTGCAGTACAGAGGTAAGGCTACAGGCAGGTCTTGTGTTGTGACAGGAGAAGGGACAAAATGATAAAAGGACTCTGTTTAAAGAAACTGGCCCTAAAACATGGAAGATAGCTGTGCAAATGTGTGTGGATGTGAGTGTGTATGCATAAGTGCACATGTATATGTATATGCCTTAATTTCTGACTCAGACCTGTTTGCCTACCGTTGAGACTAAACTTTGTTTAATGGAGGAGAAGTGAGATTGTGCAGGTGCTATTAACTGCATATCTGTAGTTTAAGGCATGTACAAGATCTACATAACAAATTCCTTTTCCGATTTACACATTAATTTGAAAAACTGGATCCATATGTTCAGCATCTTGGGCTTCTCATCTGATCTTGCTGTGCATCACCAGTTCCTAGAAATCATCCAGATTATAGTGAAACTGAAAAAGGGCACGGCAAGAGGAAAATGTGCAGTGCAGTGGAGTCCAGGTCTACCCCGTTTGCCTGGCTCCTTCCCTTCTACATCAGAAAAGGTGTACATGGCAGCCCGCATATTGGACCTTAGTTATAATTGATCAATCTATTCCATATATGTATATGAGATAATAAAGCACTTCTCACTCCCAGAGCTATAATAGCTCTCAGTAATTGAGCTCTTCCCCCTCTTCTCTCTTCTTTTAGGACATAAACCATTTTTGAAGCCCTAATGATGCCTAGGAAAGCACTGGTGAGCAGGTGATTGAGACTGCCCAGCACACTAAGTGAAGCTTGCTCTACAAAGCCACCTGAATTCAAAGCTGTCAAAGCTAAATCCTGAACTGCCTGTTTTCCAGTTTCTTTCCTTATTTCCCATAGTTTCTTGAAAAGTCAAATGTCCTTAGTCAAAATTGGTGATTTATTCAAAACTAGTTCAAAACATATTGCAGTGATAACAAATGCTGTGTCTAGAAGAATCTTCATTTTAGTTCGGCTCACATAGGCCTGGCAAAACCTGATGTATACATGGATGTGTGCGTGTGTGTGCATATGGTGTGTATGTTTGTGTGCACCCTTGTGAGTGTGGCTTTCCATTAAAAATTCAAACTATTCTCTGCCACTCTTTGACTTGAATAGTTAATTTTTAAAAAGAATTTTTTTTGTAGAAGAAATGACAAAGAAAAGGAAGTGAAGGATTCATTGGTGAATAAGAAAATGAGCTACTTTGGCTGTCTCACCACTCCTGGCAGTGAGTTCTTTTCTATCTAATAAGAAAACACACAAGACATTGCAAAAATTAATTTCCCATGCTGGGTGTGGTGGCACATGCCTGTAATCCTAGCACTTGGGAGGCAGAGGCAGGCGGATCTTTGTGAATTCAAGGCCAGCCTGGTCTACAGAGTGAGTTCCAGGACAGTTGGGCCTACAGGGAGACCTTGTCTCAAAAAGACAAAAGAAAAATAATTTCCCATTTATTGTTTTCAAGACTTATCATTTTTTAATTCTAAGCAATTAATATTAATTTATAATAAATCCAAAATAATTTTAGTGATCAAAATAGAGGCACTTTACTAGGCATTATCCAAGGAACTGCTATTGATAGAGCATGTAGTCATACACATCTTAGAAAGTCTTGAGTATCAGAAAGTAATGTCTGAGTGTTCTTGATCCCAGCCATAAAGAAGCAGAGGAGACGGGAGAGGATGGTGGCTATAAAGGATGATGCCCATAGAGGATGCTGGCCATAAAGGATGCTGGCCATAGAGGATGCTGGCTATAAAGGATGCTGGCCATAGAGGATGCTGGCCATAAAGGATGCTGGCCATAGAGGATGCTGGCCATAAAGGATGCTGGCCATAGAGGATGCTGGCCATAAAGGATGCTGGCCATAGAGGATGCTGGCCATAAAGGATGCTGGCCATAGAGGATCCTGGCCATAGAGGATGCTGGCCATAGAGGATCCTGGCCATAGAGGATGGTGGCCATAGAGGATTCTGGCAAAGAGGATGCTGGCCATAGAAGATGCTTGCAAAGAGGATGCTGGCCATAGAGGATGCTTGCAAAGAGGATTCTGGCCATAGAGGATGCTGGCCATAAAGGATTCTGGCCATAGAGGATGCTGGCCAAAGAGAATGCTGGCCAAAGAAGATGCTGGCCATAGGGAATGCTGGCCATAGAGGATTCTGGCCATAGAGGATTCTGGCACTACTAGAGAAGTGGTGGATATGGCAGAAGGGTGGTGGCCATAGAGGATGCTGGCTTCAGAAGAGTGGGGGGTGGTGTCCATAGTGGATGCTAGGCATAGAGGACCAGAGGAGACAACAGAAGGATGGTGGCTATGTGACAAATTAGCACATCTTAGAACCTAGACAGTGAATTCTAAGTTCAAATGAGAATTTATATGCTAATTCAGATTGTCATTTTCTTCAGGGCTAAAGTTAGGCATACACAGGAAAGATGGACTATGACTAGAAGTATTTTTGACACCCTTTAACTTGTTTCTTCTTGTTGAAAGAATACACAGTAATTTTAGGCTAACAGATTGGAAGCTGTTACAGTTTGTGGAAAATTACAGCTACAAATCTTAATGTGAAGTTGGAATGTCTCAAGTAGAACTATAGTAAACAATGGCATACCAACTAGGACCACAGTTCAAAAAGTGTAATGACAGTTAATTTGTCAAGTGGGCCATGTTAGATATATTGCTGAACCAGTCTAGAGATAGGTAGGTAACCTAGTGGCGCACACCTTTAATCCTAGCACTTGGGAGGTGGATCTCTGTGAGTTCAAGGCCAGCCTGGTCTACAGAGTGAGTTCCAGGACAGCCAGAGCTACAGGGAGATCCTGTCTCAAAAAGACAAAAATATGTCAAAAGACAGAAGGTATGTGAGTTCAAACTGAGTCCTAGGGTCTTCTGAATAGTGGGACCAGTACTCTGGGCACTAGACAACAATGGTGACCATTCTAGTAACCCTGAGAAAGAAGTCATGAATGATCTAATTCTAGGGGTAAGAGATATGTCCAAACCAATAAAATTTTCTCTCCATTTTACAATAAAAAAACTGTGACTAGACATTGCATGAGGTCAGAACAAGTTCCAACTGTGCTTAGATCATAGAACCACAGGAGCAGAGGTCCAGACAGAAGGGATCCATTGTTATCATAAGTAATTATACTGAAGGCTTAGCCACAGCTAGCCTAACAGTGACCAGGAACATTTCAGAATTCTAATAACTAGGACAGCATACTCTCATGCTTAGCTAACTGATGACTTAGTAAGATAAAACAATGTGCTTGACTTTAGGGAAGAAACAATCATTTTAATGAGGTTGATATTGACCTTAACTCAGATGTAGCTTTTATAATTCCCCAAACATAATTTATGAAAAGAGGCATATTACTTACAGACATTTAAAAGTTGAACAACAGGCATAGTTACTGCTAAACAGGAAGAGGCGTGCTAAATTCTCTTCACCATTCTCACACTCCTGACTTTCAACTTTGTTGAAAGATAATAATTGTGATAAACAGCCTGTTTACTATTCCACCAGAAGATACAAGACTCTATAAAATCACCATTAAAATATTATCCAATATAGAAACTGATTTTAAAATAATAAAGGTCATAGCAAATTGAATTGGAGACTATTACCAGAGAGACACTTTTCTATCATATGACATGAATGTTTTGATTCTCCTATAAACTTCTTAAGACTGACAAAAATTTAGAACTTGTAACCAACTTTATCTGAACTTTAATGTCAGGATGTATAATGAATAAATTTTAACTAGTGTGGTAAAATATTGTAAAATGTAAACATGATTGAAAAACTGTCTGAGAAGCTTTGGAAGTAGCTTTTTTTTAACTATTGGCATAAATAGCTCCTGAACACAAGACACTCTGTCTTGTGTCCTATGGTTCATATCTGATACCACTAGAAATGTGTTATCAGTTCTGTATTTAACACACGCCCAGTAATATGAACCCTCAGGACTGCAAAACAGAGAAAGCAGCCTTTGGGACAAAATGGTGTCTTATCTCATTTGTGGTTGGAGACAAGGTTGATGTTTTTAGTCAATATTCATCTTAACCTTTTGGTTATAGAATCACTTGCTATGTATTGTAACCCTGTGCAATAAAACAGAATTATGTGTGTATAATTATATTTGGGTACCTGGAATTCCTCAACAAAATTACAACATAGATTAAGGTTGTGCAATCCTCTAAAGCAGTAATAAGCAGTAGGTAAGATCTATGGCCTGGGATCTAGAAGGTTGTCTTTACGTAAGCCAATCTTCTTGAGTTAAGACTGATTTGCTGGAGACTAAAGCACTGTCCTGTGAGGAAATGTGGCCATTAAATGAAAGCAAGGGAGGTTATGGTAGAAGTAAAGCACTCATACATGGGTTCCTTTATGTTACTTTTATTTTCAAATGTACAAATAAAATGCATATCGAAAGCTTGAAAACAGAAACAAACAAACAAACAAACAAACAACAAAGATGAGTTCCATCCAAAGCAATTTGATACCAGGGCTCATAAAGCATCCATTAAAGTAGTCTGGCTCGGGACTGGAGAGATGGCCTAGTGGTTAAGAGCAGTGACTGCTCTTGTAGAGGACCCAGGTTTGATCCCCAGCACCCACATGGCGGCTGAGAACGGTCTTTAACTCCAGTTCCAGGGGAATCCGACACCCTCTTCTGACCTCTGTGGCATTGCACGACACGGGTGCACAGACCTACATGCAGACAGTACATTCATACACATAAAAAATAAAAAAAATAAATAAAATAAAAAGTAGTCTGGCTCATTTTGGCTCACCACTGATATTTCATAAGTATATCTTTGATCTTAAAGTAAAAACAAATAGGCAAACAAAAGAAAAATTGCACCCCTTCTGCCTGCTGTTACCAAATGCATCTTCTCCTTTCTAGCCAGGGAGGCTTTCTTAATCTTTCCTTTGTTTGCAAACCACATTGTCAGAGAATGAGACTTAAATTATTACTTCTAGGCAATGCATTCTTAGTAGAAGGCAGGAGGCTAATGTTAGTCAAATTGATGCTATTTTAGCCTGATCTCAGAGAAATTGCTCAGCTCACATTATCTAGCATTCTGTCTCAGAATAGAATGGTTGTTTTCTGTTAAGTTTTCTTTAACTGATTCTTTATAGTTTTAGCGTAAATTAGGAAAGTTACCAGAAATTCCGATGTGACCAACCAGCTGGAGTGTCATAATGTATTCTGTTTAGCTTCCAATCAAATTATCCTCATCTTCCTTTCTAAAAATGCTTTTAAGAAAATTTAATTTTCATTTAGTCAATTTCCAGGTTAGGAAAAAAATGCCTCAATTATTTCTTTACAAACTCTTAATTATAGAAATGTACAGACATAGAAATATATGGGCAAATATAAATATGCTGAGTTATAAGCACTGCTGGGGACTTAGGACATCGGGGACTATTCTGAATTAAATGCTAAATTTCGTTACGATACCTGTGCAATATTCAATATTTGCATGAGATTGTTGATTAAACTCAATGTGAAATTAATAACACTGCTCCTCTAAAAGCTGACTCTATGCAAACAAAAGAAACCAAAACAAAAACATAAGACAGGGGAAAATGCCAAAGCAGCATTCCTGCAAGAGAGGCAGCTAAATTATGTAAAATAAAACTATCTCTAGGAGTATCTAGTATTAGGCTCTTTTTGCTAGGCAATAGTCCTTAACTTCATATTATATAACATAATGATTACATTTTTTAAATAGGCAATCATTGTGACTGAAAGTTATGCTTTGACTGCCATGAAATTTAAATGCATAACTTTTACAAAAATTGGGTGTTTTCAAAGCTAACATAAGACATCTGCTTTTGGTTAGGTTACCTGTAAGGGTCACCTAATCAGACTTATTTATCTGTTAATTCCTAACAAAAATAATCCTATAAATCATATTTTTATTATAAGTCATATAAATTACTAATGGCAAATGGCCACAAAATTGGAATAAAAATTTATGACATAGAATCAATGTACTTAACTTTTATGTCTATTCTCTAGTCAGTAGATTGTTTTATTCAGCTGAGTTAGCCAGACATTATCTTTACTTCGAGTTGGAACTACTGCAGGATAAGTCATAAAATTGTGACAATCACAGGCATTTCTAGTTATTCTGTAGTAAGACAACAGAAGTACACAATACATTGAAACACAAAATTTCAAAGGTTCAATTGCCGGCAAGAAACATGACTAAAATATTCTCCTATATACTTCCAAATGCATGGTTAACATTTTTAGCTTAGTATCCTTTTGTTTCCTAAAATAAGTAGTCAATATTGAGGAGAAATGTCAGAAATGTCAAAAAAATCAATGAAAAGTAATTAGGGAGAGTGTTTAATGTCCTTGAAAAAGCTCTGAAGGAGAAAATGGAAGCTTCACCCTGGCCAACAGTCAACATTTTTATATTTTCTTGTATAATAAAAGTAAAAGGCAATAATTTAGGTGATTTTATTTTAAAAAGTACAAATGTCCAATGTCCCCGTGGGTGACAATTAATACTGTTGTTTGCACTATAAGAACCTAGGTACCAGCTGCAGAGCCCACTCCACTACACAGTCAGGCCTGGTACCAGCTGCAGAGCCCACTCCACTACACAGTCAGGCCTGGTACCAGCAGCAGAGCCCACTCCACTACACAGTCAAGCCTGGTACCAGCAGCAGAGCCCACTCCACTACACAGTCAAGCCTGGTACCAGCAGCAGAGCCCACTCCACTACACAGTCAAGCCTGGTACCAGCAGCAGAGCCCACTCCACTACACAGTCAAGCCTGGTACCAGCTGCAGAGCCCACTCCACTACACAGTCAGGCCTGGTACCAGCTGCAGAGCCCACTCCACTACACAGTCAGGCCTGGTACCAGCAGCAGAGCCCACTCCACTACACAGTCAAGCCTGGTACCAGCAGCAGAGCCCACTCCACTACACAGTCAAGCCTGGTACCAGCTGCAGAGCCCACTCCACTACACAGTCAAGCCTGGTACCAGCTGCAGAGCCCACTCCACTACACAGTCAGGCCTGGTACCATCAGCAGAGCCCACTCCACTACAGAGTCAGGCCTGGTACCAGCTGCAGAGCCCACTCCACTACACAGTCAAGCCTGGTACCAGCTGCAGAGCCCACTCCACTACACAGTCAAGCCTGGTACCATCAGCAGAGCCCACTCCACTACACAGTCAAGCCAGTACCAGCCTCAGAGCCTGCTCCATGAAGCAGTCAAGCCTGGTGCTAGCAGCATGGAAGGAAACCCCATCTCCACATGTAGAAGCTTGTGAGCCATTTCTCTCATCTCTAAGGATTGTTTCAGAGGACAGGAAATAACATTTACTGTGTGATTTCAACATGAGCTCATGGAGTTCTCACAGTAACCTGAACTTCTGTATTATTTTCCCCACTTATCAGTGAGCAAACAACATTTCAGAGGTGAAGGAGTTTTCCAAATTCCTACAGATGGAGAACGCAGAGCCAAAACTCAGACCCTCTTTCTGATTAGGAATCTTTGCTTTTTCCAAGATACTACTTGGGTATTTGAGGATTTTCAATGGTGGTGCTTTTTTTTTTCTTTCTCTCTTTAATATTGTCATTCTTTAGGCGGTTCATCCAAGGTAATTTGATCACATTGTCCCTGACTATCCTCCTAGATCCACTCCTACCTCTCTACTCACCCAACTTCCTGTTCTTTTTTTTTTTTTTTTTTTTTTTTTCTTT